>SZWC01017065.1:35829-48204 GCA_023375785.1 Penium margaritaceum
GGGGGGGGGGGAGACTGTCCATGACTACTTAAAGGACCAGCAATTCACTCAATCAGATATGCCTTCAGCTGTGAACGAAAGTAGCCGACCATCAGGCAATTCAAGTTCACTCCAAACCCTTGCGTCCAGCTCTCCAAGTGTTGGCTCTAGAAATTGGACCTTCTACACTGTACAACACACACCATCACTGAAGTTTCTTAGTGAGAAGACATCCAATGCAGACGCCCTATGATTTAACTACATCCAAGTCATGTCTCCAACACTTGGTGCGCTACTCAACTTGTATAGCTAGAAAACCTATTACTCCGGCACGTCTGGTTTCCACACTTAGTGCGAGTCATCTGTGTGGATTTGGATCCCTGAACCTACTTCTCCACATGTGATGTATGTACATGAGTATGTGCAAACAAACTGTTAGTACTAAATCTTGTGTCCAAGTGTGCTTTTGAAGCACATGGTATCAGAGCAGGGTGGCAGCCTGTGACCAACAATAGCATACATAAGATCACCGTGGATGAATTGGAGGACTTATAACGCCTAAAGAAGCAGGCATTCATGCAAGGAATGCAACATGATCAAGAGCAACATCACGCAGAAATCTCTACACTCGCCATAGAGTATGCAAAGCAATCGGAACCACTGCACCTAGAGTTTGAGGCTCACACTACCCAATTTTAGAATGAGTTCAGCCGTTAGATGAAGGAAGCAGACGTGCGCAAACAGCAAGAGAGCCTGCGATGTCAACAAGCAAAAGAGAACCTAACTGCAACAAGGAAACAACTACAGCAGATTGTCTCTCAGGTACATGAAGAGTCTCAGACTCGCATCAATAACCTGATGCAAGAGTACACAGAAATAACAGCTCTACCAAATCCCAATCTGGTTCCAGCGGCTCATCCTGTAGTAGTTCATCCTGCATCAGCCCAACCTTTACCAACTCAGCCTACAGCAGCCAACCCGTTTGCACCTGCCAAAGGAGTACAACTGTTGCCTCCGGCTCCCTATTCTCCAGACCTGGTGAGCATAAGAGCCATCTCCAACACCCTGCAAGCAGACAAAATTAGCACAAAGAAGATTAGTGGTGAATAGTTCTCGCACTAGGCATTCAATTTTGAAGAGGCAACCCATCCACACAAGCTATGGCAGTTTTTCAACAAGTCAAATAGACCCCCAATCCCCAAAAGCCCACTAGATTTCTTCAAACGGTTCAACTACTGTAGTTTCATGGAATACTCTTTCCTCCTCAAGAGTGTGGTACAATGCATCCCACAAGCTCTCTGCATGTACAAAGACATGACCGAACCTGCCTACTCAGCATGACAGTACCTCAAGTAGTAGTACCAGGCCAACGGCTCCACCTAGAAATCTTACCTCCTTACACTTCATTGAACATTCCCTCCTCTTTTTACGACTGCACCCATTCATCTTATGTCTCCAATGTACCCTGCTGCTTTGTGAATTCATGTTGGAAGACTTATAGAGCGGAAGTCATTCGTAAGTTCACACCAATCTACGACACAAAGTTTTGCATGTGCCCACATAGAACAACAAATCTCACACATACTCATGCATATCACAAAATAAAAAAGTGTCCAACTTTTGTTACAACCACTTGATAAAAAAACACAAGAGTGAAACTTTCACGTCAGAGTCACTTGACGTGTCATGTCCACATGCCATTTCCTACTTTCTGTCACGATTGTGGATGGAAACAGGGCCGGTTTGATGGTTCTTTCACCGTCGTTGGGTGAACCAATCCATTCATGGGTACGTGCATTCTCTTGTGTGGAATGTCGAGCATGAGCATCACAACCTGCATTTGTATGGTATCTCACCAAATAGACTTCATTGTCTATGCTAATTAAAAATCAATGAATGGTTTCAGTCAGTTGAATTTCAGATATTGCCATAATGGTTTGAAAGCTAGTTTGNAATACAAGAGTGAAACTTTCACGTCAGAGTCACTTGACGTGTCATGTCCACATGCCATTTCCTACTTTCTGTCACAATTGTGGATGGAAACAGGGCCGGTTTGATGGTTCTTTCACCGTCGTTGGGTGAACCAATCCATTCATGGGTACGTGCATTCTCTTGTGTGGAATGTCGAGCATGAGCATCACAACCTGCATTTGTATGGTATCTCACCAAATAGACTTCATTGTCTATGCTAATTAAAAATCAACGAATGGTTTCAGTCAGTTGAATTTCAGATATTGCCATAATGGTTTGAAAGCTAGTTTGTTTGTTCAAAATAATTATGGGCTTCATTTCATTGTGCTTGTTCCTTATTTTGACCAAGAATATTCTGCCCATTGGGTTGAGTTGAAGCACACCCTCATTTTCGTATCGTTGACTTTGCTTGGTGACAAATTTCTCACATTCCAAAGCGTATGCCTAGGTTTCCAGCCCAAAAACTCTCCAAGTGTTGCAAATTGGAATGTGGCAGGTGCCAACACTAGTTTTATTTTGCACTCCACATGTACCGTAGTGTCTATTGTAATCGCCTATTTTCTAGAACAAAATGAAGTGACAGGTATATTGGACTATAATTTTGAGCATGGTAATTTCTTGTAGCGTGGCAGTGCCACGCCGACCGGCCGAAAGAGCCACGTGGCTCAAGCGGGTCACCTGGGACTGTGGGCGGTGAGACGGGATGGCTTGAGGGTCGGAGACCCTCAAGCACCGCGGGTTTGGCCTAGTCGGCCAAGGATTCCGTCAAATCCGCTACATTGGTATCAGAGCTCCAAGGCTCGAATCCCATTTCGGGATTACCGGAGATGCTGAGGCGGCTCTCACTCCTAGCGGGGGGGAGTGTAGCGTGGCAGTGCCACGCCGACTGGTCGAAGGAGCCACGTGGCTCGAGCGGGGTCACCTGGGACTGTGGGCGGTGAGACGGGATGGCTTGAGGGTCGGAGACCCTCAAGCACCACGGTTTTGGCCTAGTCGGCCAAGGATTCCGTCAAATCCGCTACATTTCCGCACTGATTCGTCCATGGGCATTTCATTTATTTTGGTGTTGGTTAATGGTCGAACTGCCTGTTTAGGACCCAGGTCTGTACCTCTAACTTCAGATGTTTGAACATTAATTTTGAGCCGTGCAAGGAACGACGTGCAGTTTCCACGCTTTGCAACTCCTTGGGGTGCGACTGCGAGCATCGGACGGCGATCCGATGCTTGCAGTCTGCCACCGTTCGCGCGCAACCCTCCAAGAATTACACAGGACGACGTGGATTCTTCCACTATACGCGTCCTCAAATCCAAGCGGCCGGGCATGAGCCCGTCCGTGGAGTAATGTGTACCAGAGCGCGGACTTCATAACATTGAGAGTGTTTCGTCCAAAGATCTAGAATTTTTTTAGTGCCCGGGTGGACGAGGCAAAACAATTATTTTAGTCGAATGCAAGAGGCACTATGCTATATGAGGCAAGTGTACCCTTGCTCATGAAAAGACGCGTGTTCATTGAATTCTTGAGACCATTCGCCACTCGGTATGAAAGAAACAGAATAGAAGAAAAGAATGAAACAAAGAGCAAGCTGAACGAATTCACTGGTCATTAGCTTTTCAAAGATGAAAAAAGCTAAAATGACAAAGTAGAAGTTTATCTATGGTCAGTTCTTTCGTAGCATTCCTTTGACCATATTGATATTATGCTTATTCTTGTTGAATAACTTCCCTCAAACATGCTTTTTCTTTCATCCAGAATTTTTCTATCCACCTCATTTGGCAAGAACAATGGGCACAACCATTCCTCTCTCGAACACTGAAGTGTCTCACCACCTTCCCACAGGGCCTCTAACAACATATCTGGAAAAAATCGTTCATATTGAAGGTAGAAATTGGGAATGAATCCAATATTTTTTTTCTAAAATGTTTTGAACGTGATCTCTTCTAACCAATCAATTTGTACAATGTTTTCATGAACGGGCCTTGATGTTTCCTATAGCTCTCCTCTATGCTCTCCCCTGAAAGGTAAAATTCCAGTAGTTTATCTTTCTCCACTGGAATTTATCCTTGGGATTCATGTTCAAGCATCAGGTGTTTCATCCCGGGCAAAGCAGCCTAACTGCTTCACTCAGTCACGACCTTGGATCTCAAATGTTTCGGCCTAATTCCGCTATACCCACTGCTGGGGCCTCCAAATTTTCTGCTCGCCAGTTCTCGTACATTTAAGACACAATACTCACTTTACACAAGAAAACGTGCAATACCCACTTTTTTTTCGAACCGTCGGAGATCATGCATGGTGCACCCACTATTCCGAAAACATGCATGCTACACCGGTTTAGAATGAATTAGTTCAATGACTGTGGGTATCCAAAGTATGATTTTCCAAGTTTCATTGGTTTCATGTCATGTTTTAATTTGCACTATGTTCATTGTTGTTTTACGTGACCAAATTTCTAACATTTCTATTTCGACCGACAAGTAGTCGCGTTTTTGGTACGTGAAACAATGGAGGTGTCATTCATATCCACTCAACAATTTTTTTTCTGTCGCCGGACATGGGCCGCTGGTCTTTCGTGTACATCACAATCACGCGACCATGGATGTCCACGGTCGCGTTATGTGCTCGTTCCCAACGCGAACGAGCAAAAAGCCCCTCGAATGGGCCTTTTGGCGCTGGGTCTTAAGACCGCTTCGAGGACTGTTTCGCTCGTTCGTTACGTTAACGAGCGAAACAGTTCTGTTCACCTTAAACCGTTCACTTCAGTTTGCTACAATGTGAAAAACAATTGAGCGACGTAATTTTTTTCATAAAATCTCTCCCACACACAAAAAATGTGTTTCGACGTCTACTCGACGTCTATTTTTTCAGCGCAAAAATGGATGCTGAGCCGACGTGGACGTCAATTGGTTTTGGGCATATGTCTCATGTCAATGTCGTTGACTTGAGAAGAGCGCCAAAAAAAAATGGCGAGCTGTCGATTGGACCTCGTCCGGTTGACAGCCTGAACAGGATCCCAAAAGCGCCAGGCTTTTGACCGCAGTGAGATACCTTTGAAGGCGCACAAGCGACCCCACGGTGAGACCTTGGACCTCCACTGTTCCTAGGTGTACCACACAGAGGCCAAGGATCCCCAGATGCGAGCAAGGCACAGGTCAGCATGGTGGCCAAACCAGAGCTCATACGATGTGACGTGGTCCGGACGGGGACCGTGCGAGAGGCGGTTCCAAACCCAAGTCATGTAGGCAAATCCTTCAAAGGTGAAGGACTTCGGGAGACCGCACTCAGACTACATACCGCAAACTGCATTCTCCATGGTGCGGTTCCAACACTCACAAATACCATTCTGCTAAGGAGTAGCAGGAGCGGAGACCTGGTGAGAAATTCCGTGCTCGACGAAGAAGCTGTCCATCTCGCCAAGAAACTCGCAGTCGGGATCCAAGCGGGAGGTATGTTGTGTGTGGCTAGACAAACTCTCAGCCATCCCTAGCCAGAGGCAAATCGCGAGAGCGGCGTCACTCTTCTGGCGCATGCTATAGACCCACCGCATCCGGGTGAAGTCATAATCAGGGTCTGGACATATCGAACCCGATCGGACAGAGACTTGACAGGAAGAGGACCAAGAAGGTCCGAATGGACTAACTCCAGAGGGCGAAGTGCACGAGAACGAGAGTCAGGGTAGGTGCAATGATGCATCTTACCCTGAGCGCAGAAAAGAGAGTCAGTCTTGGGCGCCTTCTCGAAAGAAGTTGCGTCAAGAGCGAGGGTGGGCTGCGTCCGAATGAGCTTTGACACAGTGTCGGAGCCTACATGACTTAGACGATGATGAAGCAATCGCCGGTGCTCAGGAGTCAGAACGCCAGTGATAAAAGCATTAGCTGAAGGAGAGGGGGAACAAGGAGTAGAAGTCCAAGAGACATGATACAGGTAATCCACAACAGAGGCACAAAGAACAATGCTACGAGTGTCAAGAGAATTCACAGTCGTAGAGTCTGCAGTGTGCTCCATAAAGAGTCCCATCACTGTGCAAGCATGTACAGAAAACAAACTGAGCTCAAGGTCAGGCATAAAGAACACCTCGAAAAGATACAGGGGGCCAGACGGACCATCGAAACACTCGACCCCAACACCCTGGACTGGCAAGGACTGACGAGAGCCTATGCGAACGAAACGAACAGACGCAACAGGGTCGAGAACAACAAAGTCACTACGACGACAGGTCATGTGATGAGTGGCACCGGAATGGATGATCCAAGTGCTACCGGAATCACGACTGGAGGACGTCACTGTACAACGGGCAATGGAACACTCGGCCTAAGACAGACGCTGGGCAGTAGGTGGGGAGGAACAACGAAAGGCACAAGGTGAGACTCACGAATCCAATCGGTACAATCATGCCCATCGTCATCACATGCCGGCTGTGTCCCCCCATACGAGTCATCTCAAGTCACAAGAACAGACGGAGAGACACTCTGTGAACCACCCGACTGTGACAACACACTCGCACCTCCCTCAAAGCGAAGCTCCAGAAGGTGTCGGAGCTCGGCGATGGTGCGGTCACGTGGGTCCAGGTCGCCGCTGCTCACCGGTGGTGAAGCGGGAACTGATGCGGTTGTGGTCGCCGCGCGCCCGGAGGATGTGCTATTCCACGTAGACTGTAGTGAGTGCGTATCCTGAAGCCCGCGAGTAATCCGCACCTTGTCGAGCGGCCGCTGGCACTCGATGTAGCGATGAGCGCCTCCACAGTTGTAGTAGTGAAGAGAGCGTTAACTTCTACTGCCCGATGACGGCTACTGCTGTGAGTGCTGCTGGCCCGAGCCGCACCTCCGTCTCCCCTTCTTCCCCTGTGTTGCTACTGCGATACCCTGTGTCCGAGTTGGTGTAGTCAGGGTGGAAGAGGAAGAGGAGGACGTGACAGAGGATGGAGAAGGAGACTGCTGGAGAGGTGTCGGTGGTGATACGGCGACTGCTACAGCAAGGGGAGTCTCCTGATGAGCCACGACTGCCTCACGGGCGGAAGTCACCTAGAGGAAGAGCTGGTGTGTCTAGGGAAGAAGCTGCATTGAGGAGAAAAAAGGCTTGAGCACGTTGTGGCTGTACCTCGTGAAGATGTCCGTGTGCTCAAGGCGAACTCCGAGCATGATCGTACGGAGCGTCCACAGCTGTGTACCTCATGAGATCCCAAGGCGCGTGTAGATGCGCATGGCACGTTGCCAGTAGTCGGCTACAGGTTCGGCAGGCCCCTGACAAAGGGAGTGAAAGGCACGAATGTGAGCGGCGCGGGTGGCGTGCGTCTCTGCAGCAAGCAGGGATAATGCCAGGTCCTAGCCCTTACGTGGATCAGCGCCGGTGCCTGTGCCGGCCTCACCAAGGAACAAGCGGAAGTCAACGACGGTCTCGCACGTCATGGCGTAAAGAAGTCCGCGCATTGCCCTAGCCGCTGTGAGCACCTGTGCTTGGTCCGTAGTCTAATACTATTTGTGGTAGTAGGGCCACACTCCCTCTGAAGTGGCCCAAACATAGAAAAGGATCTCCCAGCCGTCAAAACCATCCTCGCTGGCATACTGTGGGGGCGGTGTCTCGAAGTCCTTGGGTTGTTGCTCCGTAGGGAGAGCAACCACAGGCTGAGAAGGACGAGGGTTGGAGAAGACACTGGGAAGGGGGAATTCGTTGGGGTGGAGGTCAGGCGACGATCGAATCTTGAGAAAAATGAGATGTGTGGGGGGGCTAAGAGCTCGTCTGGAGCTGGCGGAGACGCTCATGAAGCACACGAATCTCATACTTGGAGAAGTCGCCCTCCATGCATGGCATATGTGGATCCTCATCCCAAGGATCAAGAGGTGGCGGGTCGCATCCAACTCCTATCTCCGGTGCTGGAGCTATCTGCTGTGTAGAGGGTGCGACACCGGCAGCTCCCTCCGAAGTCTGCCATGGGGCGGTGAACTGTCCCCGAAGAAGCTCAATGAGTGTGCGGATGGCGTCAGTCTTCTCTCGCTGTAGGCGACGCATCTTGTCCTGTTGGCTCTGCAGGTCCTCAACAATGCGTGAGCGTGGGCTCATGACTCCTGAGGAGGAAGAAGAGAGATCTAGTATCCTCTTTCCCTTACCACCGGATGGAGCCATGTCACTGCTCATTATGGGCCAAGATGTCAACTTGGTCAGATTACGGATGCGTGAGCGTTTCTCAAGGATTTGAAACACTGGCAACGTTTGACTCTCCGACCAAAGAATTGGCTAAGGAAAGTGCTAACGTCAGCAGGTGGTTGCTGACGTCAGCATGACCTGATGACGTCAGCAAGAAAAGTTGCTAATGTCAGCTCCCTTGTCCTTTTTTTTATAACACTCGCGGTTGTTGCCCCGTTGCATTTGGGGCGGCTGCTCCGTAGCAGCCGCGCGGAAGCTACGCGGAGGCTCCGTAACAACTTCCGCTCGGTGGCTGCTGCTACTGCCCCCGGCATCCATAGCAGCAGCCGTACGGCTGCTTGCGCAGCTGTGGCAACAGCTACGCACTGCTACTGTGCTGCAGCGCGGCTGCATGCTGCTGTTGCAGCTATTGCGCAAAGCGGCTGCTGCGCGCTGTTGCCGCCGCGTGCTGTTGCTGGGTTGCTGCTCTGCTACGCTGCTACTACTACTGTATACTGCTACTGCTGCTGCTGCTCAATGCTGCTGCTGCTACACGCTATTGTTGTCTGTCGTTGCCGCCACCGCTACGTAGCGCTGTTGCGCGCTGCTCCTACTACATACTACTGTTGCTGCTACGCGTTGCTGCTGCACAGGCTGTTGCTGCTGCTGCCAGCCGCCGCCTGCCGCGGATGTGGCCTGCTGTCGCTGCTGCTGGCGCCAATGCCAGCAGCTGCTAGCGGCTGCCGCCTGCTGCAGGTGTCACCTGGTGCTGCTGGCGGCTGTTGCTAATGCACTCTCAGGTGAGTGACGTTGCCGGCAGTTGGGTGTCGTCGGCAGGCCCCTGCGCATCGGCAACAACGGTGACGCTCACTGTTGCTGGGCTACTACGTCTCTGCTGTGCAGCTTGACGAGAAACGTCTCACCGCTCTGATACCAAGAGAAGATGCACAGAAGCTTTCTAGCGACACATCTGTGGACTAGGCGTCAATGCCTGGTCAGACGGTGACGACAGTCACAAGTCGTGTACACAACGACAAGGGTCTGGCTAGGAGACACAAGGCAAAGTGTCAGAATGCTTCAATATCATTTACAGAGAGAAATGACATATGGCAGGTCCATGGCATGAGTACCTGCCGCGGCGCACAGCGGGTGTCGCACGCTGCAACACACGATCTGTCCTAAAACCGGCCGAAAGCCACTGTTCTGGTCGTAACTCTGCGCAGACATGTGAGAATGCTACGTCGTCTGAACCTAGATGTGCAGAATCACAAGCCGGACACTACGAACAGGTCACATGCATGCATCCGGCATCAAACGGTGGACACACAATACAAAACCATGCAAACCGGGCCCATGGCCAGTCCAGCGATAAACTCCTACGTGCTGCAGAAAAACTGTAGGAGGTCTGGGGCAGCGTCCAGAACTTTGGAATGGTCGTCGGTCAGCTCCAAGCTGGTAGTCCACCACCAGATGTTGCACCGGTACTAATAGGGTCTGCATCAGGGATGTGCACGATTATGGACACGATTTAGTGGTCACAGTAAACTGTACATGTTTACAGGAACGTCACAAATTACAACATAGGCATCTTCTCCCGCTCGCTCATTTTGTATATCTCGTTCTCACTTTTTTCGTCGATTCTGTTTCGTCTCTCCATTTTCACAGCACCGTCTGCCACAGAACATCCCTCAAAATGTCGTATCACACAAAGACTGTTGCAGCAAGGGCTTTCTCATTCCTTGAAATCGGACGAAATGATGGGATTGATGGAGCACAAGACGACCACTCAAATGACGAAGATGACGGACTGGGACAATGGGTGCGAGGATGACGCAGGGGATGCGGGCAACAATGACACAAACTATCATCTAGGGGACCACGACAAGGACGTTGGTTACTCAATGGGAGGTGACAAGGCTACCAACGCGGTGTCCCGATCACAGGATGAGGCTTGTGAAGAACGTCTCCGAAGCTGATTGAGCGAGAGAAGGGAGAAGAAAGAGGACGAATAAAACCATCTTAAAAGAGGAGGGTGCCCTCTCTCTATTCAATGCGACAACAGNTTGATGCAGCACAAGAAGACCACCCAAATGACGAAGATGACGGACTGGGACAATGGGTGCGAGGATGACGCAGGGGATGCGGGCAACAATGACACAAACTATCATCTAGGGGACCACGACAAGGACGTTGGTTACTCAATGGGAGGTGACAAGGCTACCAACGCGGTGTCCCGATCACAGGATGAGGCTTGTGAAGAACGTCTCCGAAGCTGATTGAGCGAGAGAAGGGAGAAGAAAGAGGACGAATAAAACCATCTTAAAAGAGGAGGGTGCCCTCTCTCTATTCAATGCGACAACAGTGTGGATCCCACAACATGGGTGACATCCATAGAAAAGATAGAGACAATTGCCAAAGAGCTTGCCATCATGCTTGCCACAGGGCGCTTGACAACGACGATGTTCAGTACACTAGGGAAGTGGAGGTCGGAGCATTGCCCATGCCATTGCTTGGAAGGCATGATGTGGCGAGCATCGGGATCGTTCGAAACACGGTTCCGCAACCACATGCAACAAGTGTCCATACACCACCAGGTGTCCCGGGTGCAAGCCTCTATGACTCGTCAAACTAATCCAACTAGGAAGCAACTAAAGTAGGTGTGTGCTGAGCGTCCAAGGGATAGTTTTCTATGTCATATAGTGGGAAGTTGTGAAACTAGGCACATCTTGAAATCACTGGTGTAGGCATCTCAGAGCGGCCAAAAACTGGACAGATTAGTCAGAAAAAATGTTAGAGAGGTGAGAGAGATTTTGAGAGCGATGTAGTGCAACGAGTTCCAGGAATCGGTCCGGTTGAGCATACCGGTTTCGGCCGGGTGGCCTTCTTCAATGCTCTGAGGAACATGAGTGCATGGAGCTACGTATATAGCAAAACATCGCAGGTAGGTGGATTCTGGACAGAACCTAGGGATGCAATCGAGGCCACTTCGGACGGCTGGCTGTCAGCCAGCTCATTTTTTTTGCTGCGCACGCTTGAAGCAATCACAGCAGCAAGGGGGTTCCGAGGTTGAGCCACCGCCTTTTTTATTATCGGCCGGGGCTTGAGCCTGGATCTGACCAGAAAAGTGCGCATTTTTCGTGGAAGTCTCCACGCCAAAATCACTCGGGAGGAGAACACGGCAGGTTTAATTTTTTCTAAACGCTTTGCAAAGCGTTTAAGAAAAAACCCCAAGTGAAGGCCCTCTGTTCGTGGGTTCAGAGTAGCTTTCAACACAATGGGCCTACTGCCGAGTGGTTCGGGGCCTGCCCTTAGGCGAAGTTTGGTGGCTGTCACCTTGGTTGGCCGTTGCGCATGTTGGACTTGTTCAAAGAGGGGGAGTAGGAACTTGTAGGGGTAGCCACGTGCTCGGAGCCGTGTGAAGAAAAGGCTCTTGATTTTTGTGAAGTCCGTGGCGGAAGAGGTTCTGAGAAGATACCTCTGAAGTTCCGCAGAGATGAAGGCTCTTAAGCAGCTCCGTGGGTGGTAGCTGCTGAAGGGTAGGTAAAGGTATGTGTTCATTGGTTTCTGGAATGTGTTAACATCCAGCAAACCATGAGACCTGAACCTGTCACCCTTGTAGAGCTTCAGATCGAGGAAAGTAGCTGAGGAGGCTGAGATTTCCCAAGTCATTTTGATGTTGTCGTCCAACTGGTTGAAGGAGGAGAGGTAGCAGAGGAGGCTGTTTTGATCTCCCTTCCAGATGATGAATCCATCGTCTATGTANGGGCTACAGGGGTGCCCATGGCTGTCCCTTTCACTTGTTTGAAGACATTACCCATAAACTCCACATAAGAGTTGCGCATTACCCAGGACAGCAGCCGGATGATGATGGGGGTGCGCGGGTGATGTGCTTGATAGAGGAGTTCCTCGATGTAGTTGAGGGCTTTGACGATGGGGATGCTGGGGTATAGGGAGATGAAGTCATAGGTTGCCAGGGTGACGTCTTGAGGTAGGTGCAGCTCGTCCAACTCAAGTAAAAGGCTGAGGCTGTCCTTGAGAAAAGTCGGCTGTTTCTGGACAACCGGCTGGAGCTCAGAGTCCAGCCACTTGGAGGCATTGGTGGTGATCCAATCAATTGAGGCGGCGATGGGCCGTCCCACCGGGGGGTTCTTGTGCACCTTCAAGACGGTGTAGAAGGCGGCTGGCCTCCATCCTTTTTCTGGTTTCTGGAGGAAGAAGTCCCAGATTGAGAAGGGGACCAGGCTGGAGCTTTTGAAGAGCTCCTTGATGGCCATGAGATCACCGATGATGCTTTTCAGGTTGAAGCC
>SZWC01017067.1:12725-25431 GCA_023375785.1 Penium margaritaceum
CCGCGATCGCTGCGCAGCGCCTTGATCTTCTTGCCAGTCTGGTTCTCCACCATGGCCTTGAACTCCTTGAACCTGTCAAAGCACTGGTCCTTGGAAGGAAGGAAGTACACAGCAGTGTAGCGGCTGAAATCATCAATGAAGGTCAGAAAATACCTA
Source organism: Penium margaritaceum (assembly GCA_023375785.1). Lineage (NCBI taxonomy): Eukaryota > Viridiplantae > Streptophyta > Zygnematophyceae > Desmidiales > Peniaceae > Penium > Penium margaritaceum. The sequence goes on from SZWC01017067.1 coordinate 12,882, forward strand.
GAGCCTCCAAAGCTCTGGGTCTGCATTGGCCCACACAAGTCTGTGTGGACCAGCTCCAGCACCTCCTTTGCACGCTCTCCTGCTCCAGAGAACGCCTCCCGGTGCTGCTTCCCCTCCAAACAGCCGATGCACAACTGCTGCTCAAAGTTAGAGATGGTAGGCAGGTCACGCACCATCTGCTTTGCTTGAAGCTGCTGCAAGGCGCGCATGCCGATGTGGCCGTAGCGCGCATGCCAGATCTCGCCATCTGTCGCCTGCACCACTGCTGCAAGACTCTGCTCACGCGGGATCTTGGTCGCCCCCAGCAGGCGGTACATGTCGCCCTCCTTCACCGACCTGGCCAACTCCTCTCCTGTATCCTTGTTGAGGATGTAGCCATAGTCATCATCGAAGACGACGCGCAGTCCTGTGTTTGTGAGAGAGGAGACTGAGAGGAGGTTGAATGCAGCATTAGGTACATACAGCACGCCATGGAACACTCCCACTTCAATGCCACGTGGGGTCTCCAACCACATCTCCACAATCCCAATCCCCTCAGCATACACCATACGATCATCACCCATTGCAATAGGACGGGGAGGGATGGACAGCAGCTGTGTGAACCACTCCTTGTGGTGCGTCAGGCTCTTGGTACACCCTGAGTCCTTGTACCATGCGAGATCCGCCTTCTCCATCTGCGACATGTCAGACTTCGCCATGAAGAGACGGTCGCGCACCTCCTTCGCCACGTTCATGTTGCCAAAGTGGCGTACTCCTGCCTGGTTCTGCTGCTGCTGCTGTTGCTGACGCTGCTGTGACTGCTGCTGTTGCTGCTGTGGAGACGTCTGCTTTTGCTGCTGCTGCTGCTGCTGCTCCTTCTGGTCCCTCTTGAGTTTGAAACACTCCTTCTTGTAGTGTCCCTCTTTCTGGCAGTAGTGGCATTTGCCTTTCTTCTTGCCTCTTTGCTGCCCAGACTGCTGCTGCTGGTTGCGTGAGCTTGTGGCTACAAAAGCTGCTTCACTGCTGCCGCCGCCATTGCGCTTTTCTGCATTGCGACGCAATTCCACCTGCACCAGGTGTGTGCAGATGAAATCGAGGTCGAGAGTTGGCTGGCACTCCAGCGTCTCTCGCACTGTGTCGTAGCTGGTTGGGAGTCCCCTCAGCAAGAGGAGGATGAAGCGCGTCTCTTCCACAGGGTTGCCGGCCGCTCTCAGCTGCTTCGCCAGCTCCTTAGCCCTGTCCAGATACGCCTCCATCCCTTCACCACCCTGCATTTNTAGGCCTGCCTGTCCTTCTTCTTCCACTCCTCATACGTCGCTGGTACAGCTGCAGAAGAACCCGCATCAGCTGCACCCTTTTGCGGCGTCTTCCCCGCCACCACCTGCGCTGCGGTGATGCCTTTTGCCTGCGGAACTGGAGCCGGCTCGTCGCCGCTCACCACCTCCCACAAGCCCCTCTCTTCCAAAAGGAGGCGGGTACGGATCTTCCAAAACGTGAAGTTGGCGCGTCCCTCCAGCCTTTCCAAAGGCTGGGCTGCTGTCACAACGCCAGCTGCTGCCATTTCGAGCCTTGGTGATGCTCAGCGCTGCCCTTGGATGGCGGCGCTACCCCTGCTTCTGCTGCTGCTTCTGCCAGAAATCTGTCTGACAGAAAATGGACTGTAGATGCTAGCTGACTGGGAATTTTAAAAAACGGAGCCCACCAATGGAAAATTCAGCTCAAAACCTTTCAGATCGACCCATAAAACAGGGTCATCAACAGGGGATTTCAAAAGATATGCCCTCTTGAAAACAGGGTATGCTTCTGCGCCTACTCCCACTCAGGCCAGCCAGCTTGTAAACGGCGTTTCTCCCAAACGAATCGATGGAATGCAAATATTTTTGCACCAATGGAAAGCTTAGGAAAAATACTACAATTCGCATGTGCCACTTTTTAAATTTGACAAAGAAACGAGAGAGTTATGGTCATCACAAGGCGACAGTCTTACTCATAGAGAAGAGTGTAGCCCTGGCCGACCTCGTTTTGAGCATAACTCTCAATCCGACTGTTGGATCTTCGCGATCTTGGGCTCGTTGGAAAGCTTGTCTTCTGAACTTGAAGATCCAGTGGTCGATCGTCAAATTTGGTGAAGTATTCACCCCAACCCGTCACTCTCAATGTGACGGCCTGTGCTGGCTAAAAGTGGCAGAACTTGGCTCTGATACCAAATGTTGGANAAGGGCATCACTTGTGCTGAAGAATGGTTGTTCAATCACTCAAAATGATGGAGTACATATAGAGCTAGAGCTTGGGCAAGTCAGCCCTCTCACAAGCCACACCACTTAGCCATGGAGGCTAAGGCTCACACACTAGAATCCATAATCTCACACAAGGGAGGAAATCAGCCTAGCAATCAGGCTGACCACTCACACACGACCTAGAGAGCTAGAGAATGCTCTCATGGCACACTCCTAGTGGTCACATAACCCACAAACCCATGGAGAATCGCCATGTGTCCATGGCTAGCACACAAGGATCTCACCTCACCTAAAAAGTAAGGAGAGGTACCTTTATCCTAGTCAGCACACTCTGACAAGGCAATCCTAAGACCAAGGACCTTTTTGGATATTTCTCCTATCAGGTCCTGACCCTGGACCTCTTGCCTTTTTCTTTTCTCAGGCTAAGGCATGGAGCCATCACCCATGCCCACCCAGACATCGACGGTCCATGACCCCCGAAACTTCGAAAATTGATATCTCCCAATCCGACCGTTGGATCGGGCTGAAACTTGGACCGTAGACATTTTGCCACATGATCTTTCCAATGGTGAAGTCGGATTGGCGATCGGAGCAGGCATCTGGTACTTTCCTGGAACTTGCTCTTGTGGACCCGAAACTGAGCCGGATGGCTCCTTTCCCAACATCTCGCGCTCCCGGCATGGCCTCCCGGGCTCCCCCATATGAGGCATTGGACCCGGTGGCTGTGCGTGGCGCCTGCGCCTCTCTCCGCTTTTTCCCAATAGCATCTGCCTCTCTTTCCTGTGTCCTCTTCGCGCTCCGGGCTGTCTCGCGGCTCGCTCCTCGTATCCCGACAATATCGAGGGTACGGCTCGCTCCCCGCTACGCGCCACACTCCGGGTGTCCGCCTCGGACTTCCTTTTCGAGTTTTGTCCACGCTCCGCTTCTCTTCTCCTCCTCCCTTGGGCCACGCATTCTCTTTTCGTATTTCTGTTGCATTCTTTACCTTGCCGTTCGCCTTCTACAGTTAGAAACCCATGGTGGGCTGCGGATGTCGGCTCAACACAGGGCCCAACCATGTGTGGGACTTGATCCCCCATGTGTCCGAGCAGGAGGCTCCCCGCGGGCATCCCTCAGTCTGCCATACGGCTTTGCTGAGACACTGGCCCAAAATGGGTACATCAAGTCCACCGGGTGCCTCCTGTTCTACTGTTTTGTTCGGCATCGGCTTGGGCCCCCCAGGGGGGAAGTCTCATCTCCACCGTCGATGAGCGTTTTTTGGACTTGCGTGCCTTGCCTCGCCTTCTTTTCTTTGCCGTCTGCTTTTCTGCTTGAATGCCACCCCTTCTCGGGCTTGGCATTCAAGGGGGGGGAATGTTGGAAAATCATGATCTTAGTCACTACAAGGCCGATTCCTAATCAGGTAAGACCAATGGACAGATCTCCTCGTCAGCCGTCCACTGTCCAAATTTCAGCCAATTTGGATGGTTCAATCTAGAGATATGAGCAAAAGGAGAAAAGTGACATAGATTATGTCACTATCTCACAAGTGGCCTACTTTGTGCTCGGTATGGGTACTTGGGATAAAAAGGCAAGAGGACTGGGGGAGAGGTCGCCACTCTTTCCCCCACCCCTCCGCCTACTCTAACGAACTCTACTCTAGTGGACTCTGCTTTACCGATGGCGGGGTCACTTATCGTCGCCCGGGAGTCTAACCTGGTACAAGGGCCTCCCGCAGCCTCCTATTGATCTACCAAGAGAATGCGGACGGCCACCTTAAGTTCTGGCGTGATTTGCGGAAGTACAGGTTATGGCCTCGGTGAGGACCGAGTGCAAGTATGAGAGTACGAGCGTGAGCTCCTCACGATACGATACGTGCAGACGTGGCGAGCGGTGGAGCAGCGGAAATACGGACCGAAGATCGGAGCAGATGGACGGGCTTCGATTGAGACATCGGATCGAGAGAACGGAACTGCGGGATCTTTATGAACAATGGATCGATGGATCGGAGAGCATCGCATAGACGGTAGAGCGATCGCAGCCATCGCAGGATCGAGAGTGCGAGCACGAGCTCCTCTTCACCCGACGAGCGAGAAGATCGACGGGAGCAGAGGACCTGCCGCAGATCAGGACGATCTCGTCCGTGGATCGCACCGAGGGCGCTGGGCATCCGCCAACCTCGGTTGCTCGGTACCTGGGAACACCGACCGGGACGCTCAAGGAAGACAGAAGCGGACCGGACAGACCAAGCTCGTGCATTTTGCTTGCTCTTTGTATTTCCTAGCCAATAGACTAGTATAAATAGGAGGTAGTTTCATTTGTAGATTGCTTCGTCTATACCTCACCATTTGCGAAGTATAGCATTTTGTTGGAAAGTTCAAGAGAGGAGCCGTGTACTTCTGACTTCCGTATAACCTCTTGAATCGTCAAAATGTAACAGAAAGTGATTCTTTGCAGCGTATAGTTGTAGTTAAGGCTGTAAGCCAAAATCCAGGACTCACAAGTCGGACTCGCAAATCCGAGTCCGGACCCAGACTCGCAAGTCCAAATCTAGGGTCCAGAACCGACCTGGAATCGCAAATCTCACCTTGACCTCCTACCACGAGACAATGACAACAAATTAGGGATCATTGTAGATTACATGAATACAATTATGGGTCATATTCCTTCTCTATTAGTTACATGTTGAGTTCACATGACTTTAGAGTCACAAGTTTCAAAAACACATTGATTATAACCCGTTTTTCTTAGATGATGCACCAGACTCGCAATTCTTGCTCACCAGACTCGCAAATCCAGGAGACTAGACTCGCAAGTCTGGGACTCGCGAGTCCGAGTCTCAGACTCGCAAATCCGATTATGGCACTGGACTCGGACTCGCAAGTCAGGTTCCAGGCTCAGAATCGAGGTTCCAGACTCGCGAACACCCTTAGTTGTAGTATGTACAACATAGTGCATTTGAGTTATAGTTGCTCTATTTGTTGTATCTCCTGAGACACCTGTGATCCTGGAGAAGTGATTATTCTCACAAATTGCAGTAGCAACATATCGGGAGGGGAAGAAGAAGGACAGGAAAGCCTACAAGCTGCTTGTCAACACCATTTCCAACCCCATCTTCAATACGCGAGTGACAATGCTATTGTAAAAGAGGGGTGGGACAAGTTGTTCAAGAAGTATGAGAGCAAGGATCCTGCATTCCTCATGCTTTGGAGGAGAAGATGATGGCGTTGAAAATGCAGGGTGGCGAAGGGATGGAGGCGTACTTGGACAGGACAAAGGAGCTAGTGAAGCAGCTGAAAGCGGCTAGCAACCCTGTGGAAGACACGCGCTTCGTCCTCGTCTTGCTCAAGGAGTCCCCTGAGCAAGACGAGGACGAAGCGCGTGTCTTGACTCCCAACGAGCTATGACACGGTTTGAGAGACGGTGGAAGGCCAGCCGACTCTCGACTTTGACTTCATCTACACGCACCTCATGCAGGTAGAACTGCGTCGCAATGCAGCAAATCGTAACGGCGGCAGCAGGAGCAGTGAAGCAGCTTTCATGGCCATGGGCTCATGCAACCAACAACAGCAGCAGTCCGGCCAGCAAAGAGGGAAGAAGAAGGGCAAGTGCCATTGTTGCCAGAAAGAGGGGCACTAGAAGAAAGAGTGCTTCAAGTTCAAGAGGGACTAGAAGGAGCAGTAGCTGCAGCAGTAGCAAAAGCAGTAATCTCCATAGCAACAGCAACAGCAGTCACAGCAACGTCAGCAGCAGCAGGAGAAGCAGTAGAACCAAATAGGCGTGCGTTATCTTGGCAATATGAACATCGCCAAGGAGGTGCGCGACCGCCTCTTCATGGCGAAGTCTGACATATCACAGAAGGAAAAGGCGGATCTGGCGTGGTACAAGGACTCGGGGTGTATCAAGAGTCTGACGTACCACAAGGAGTGGTTTACGCAGCTGCTCTCCATTCCTCCCCCGTCCGATTGCTTTGGATGATCATCGGATGGTGTATGCTGAGAGGATTGGGATTGTGGAGATGTAGTTGGAGACCCCGTGTGGGATTGAAGTGGGAGTGTTCCATGGCGTGCTGTATGTCCATGATGTCAGTGTCCTCTCTCACCAACACAGGAGTGCGCATCCTCTTTGACGATGACTATGGCTATATCCTCGATAAGGAAGCAGGAGAGGAGCTGGCCAGGTCGATGAAAGAAGGCGATATGTACCGCCTACTGGGGGCGACCCAGACGAGAACGGTACGAGAGAGCGTGATTTTCGATCAAGTGCAAGTGGGTGTTAAAGAAGAAGCGGGGAGCATATGGTAACCTGGAAAAGTACAAGGTAAGGCTCGTCGCCAAGGGCTACTCGCAGCAGAAAGGGATCAACTACACGGAAACCTTTGCTCTTGTTACAAAGTTTGCCTCTATGCCTACGCTCCTTTCCTATGCAGCAACAGAGGAGTTTGAGATTGACCACATGGTCGTCAAGACAACGTTCCTGAACGGTGACATGGAGGAGGAGATTTACATGGAGCAGCCAGAGGGGTTCGTTATGCATGGCCAAGAGCACCTGATTTGCAAGCTGCACAAGTCGCTGTACGACCTGAAGCCAGCGTCGCGTGCTTGGAACCAGATATTGGATGCGGCGTTGTTGTGCATGGGCTTTGAGCACAGCGAGTGTGACTATAGCGTTTATCGCTAGCAGCATGGTCACGAGGTGCTCATCATCATCGTTTATGTAGATGACATGCTCCTCCTTTCCAACAGCATGTCTACACAATAGGAGTGCAAGGAGGCCATGCACGAGCGCTTCCAGATGTCTGATCTCTGGGAGGCATCATACGTCCTCCGTATTCAGATCATGTGTGACCGAAAATCACGCTCTCTCGTTGCAGCAAAGCCCCTTCATCAAGGATGTCTTGCACCGGTTTGGCATGGCAGACGCACAACCCATCGGCACGCCTTTGGAGACGCGGGAGTACCTCATGAGCTTTAATGGAGAAGCGGATGCAGCTGAGCGGCAGAAGTACCAAAGCGCCGTCGGCAGCCTCATGTACCTGTTGGTGGCAACCAGGCCAAACCTTGAACAAATTGTTAGCGCCGTGAGCCAGCTTATGACCAATCTTGGACCTGAGCACCAGATGGCAGTGAAGCGGATCTTCGGCTACCTTGCTGAAATCATCAACATTGGCATTACCTACAACAGCAACGACAACAGCATCATCGGCTACACAGACGCTAATGGGTCTTCAAATGATGTGGACCGCAAGTCCATATCTGGACATGTGTTCCTCATTAATGCTTGGGCCATCAGCTAGTGCAGCAAGTGACAGGTGGTCGTGGCCACCTCTATCACGGAAGCTGAGTACGTCTCTCTCAACTTTGGAGCCAAGGAAGCAGTTTGGCTTTAGCGCCTCATGGCAGAGATGAGTGGGAGCGCAGTTATTCCAATTCCTGTGTGCGCTAACAACCAGAGCGCAATTGGTCTCGCAAAGAATCTTGAGCGCCATGCACACACCAAGCACATTGACATCGCATATCACATCATCAGGCACATGCTATAGGAGGATGCTATTTAGCTGGAGTTTACTCCAACCAGCAAGGACCTCGCTGATTTCAGTACCAAGCCAGTGGCCCATGAGAAGCAGCAGTTCTGCATGAAGGCATGTGGACTGCGCCCACTCCAACTGCGGCAAAGTGGGAGGTTGTTGGGAAAGGAACCATCCGGCTCAGTTTCAAGTCCACAGGAGCAAGTTCTAGGAAAGTACCAGATGCGTGCTCCGATTGTCAATCTGACTTCACCATTGGAAACATCAAGTGGCGAGATATCTACGGTCCAAGTTTGAGATTGATCGAGCCGTCGGATAAGGAGATATGAATTTTCAAAGTTTTCGGGATCATCGACCGCCGATATCCGGATGACCATGGGCGATGGCTCCGTGCCTTAACCTGAGAAAAGAAAAAGGCAAGAGGTCCAGGCTCAAGACCTGATGGGAGAAATCTCCAAAAAGGTCCTAGATTCTTGGGTTGCCCTGTCAGAGTGTGCTCACTAGGAAAAAATACCTCTCCTTGCTTTTTAGGTGAGGTGAGATCCTTGTGTGCTAGCCATGGAAACATAGCAATTCTCCATGGGATTGAGGGATATGTGACCACTAGGAGTGTGCCATGAGAGCGTTTTCTAGCTCTCTAGGTCGTGTGTGTATAGGGAAAGGAGCCATCTGGCTCGGTTTCAGGTCCACAGGAGCAAGGTCCAGGAAAGTATCAAATTCCTGCTCCGATCGCCAATCCGACTTCACCATTTGAAAGATCAGGTGGCAAAATGTCTACGGTGCAAGTTTGAGGCCGATCCAACAGTCGGATAGGGAGATGTGAATTTTCAAAGTTTCGGGGGTCATGGATCGTCGATGTCTGGTTGGGCATGGGTGATGGCTCCATGCCTTAGCCTAAGAAAAAGAAAAAGGCAAGAGGTCCAGGGTCAAGACCTGATGGGAGAAATATCCAAAAAGGTCCTTGGTCTTAGGATTGCCTTGTCATAGTGTGCTGACTAGGATAAAGGCACTTCTCCTTACTTTTTAGGTGAGGTGAGATCCTTGTGTGCTAGCCATGGACACATGGCGATTCTCCATGGGTTTGTGGGTTATGTGACCACTAGGAGTATGCCATGAGAGCATTTTCTAGCTCTCTAGGTCATGTGTGAGTGGTCAGCCTGATTGCTAGGCTGATTTCCTCCCTTGTGTGAGATTATGGACTCTCGTGTGTGAGCCTTAGCCTCCATGGCTAAGTGGTGTGGCTTGTGAGAGGATTGACTTGCCCAAGCTCTAGCTCTATATGTACTCCATCATTTTGAGTGATTGAACAACCATTCTTCAGCACAAGTGATGCCCTTCCAATCACACATGCTCGCTCCTCCAAGGCTCCCTCTCTCCTCAAGTTCCAACATTTGGTATTAGAGCCAAGTTCTGCCACTTTCAACCATCACAAGCCGTCACTTTGAGAGTGACAGGTTGGGGTAAAACCTTAACCAGATGTGAAAATCAACCACAGGAACTTCAAGTTCAAAAGACAAGCTTTCCAACGAGCACAAGATCGCGAAGATCCAACGGCCGGATTGAGAGTTATGGTAAAAACGAGGTCGGCCAGGACTACACTCTTCTCTATGAGTAAGACTGTCGCCTTGTGATGACCATAACTCTTGTTTCTTTGTCAAATTTAAAAAGTGGCACATGCGAATTGTAGTATTCTTTCTAAGCTTTCCATTGATGCACAAATATTTGCAATCCATTCATTCGTTTGGGAGAAATGCCGTTTACAAGCTGGCTAGTCTGAGTTGGAGTAGGAGCAGAAGCATACCCTGTTTTCAAGACGGCATATATTTCAAAATCCCCTGTTTATGACCCTGTTTTATGGGTCGATCTGAAAGGTTTTGAGCTGAATTTTCTAGTGGTGGGCTCAGTTTTTCGATATTCCCAGTCTGCTGGCATCTACAGTCCATTTTCTGTCAGACAGATTTCTGGCAGAAGCAACAGCAGAAGCAGGGGTAGCGTCGCCATCCAAGGGCAGCGCTGAGCATCATCAAGGCTCAAAATGGCAGTAGCTGGTGTTGTAACAGCAGCCCAGCCTTTGGAGAGGCTGGAGGGACGCGCCAACTTCACGTTTTGGAAGATCCGTACCCGCCTCCTTTTGGAGGAGAGGGGCTTGTGGGAGGTGGTGAGCAGCGACGAGCCGGCTCCAATTCCACAAGCAAAAGGCATCACCGCAGCGCAGGTGGTGGCGGAGAAGACGTCGCAAAAGGGTGCAACTGATGCACGTTCTTCTGCACTTGTACCAGCGGCGTATGAGGAGTGGAAGAAGGACAGGCAGGCCTACAGGTTGCTTGTCAACACCATCTCCAACCCGCATCTTCAGTACGTGAGTGACAAGGCTACTGCAAAGGAGGGGTGGGACACGTTGTGCAAGAAGTATGAGAGCAAGGATCTTGCATTCCTCATGCTTTTGGAGGAAAAGATGATGGCGCTGAAAATGCAAGGTGGTGAAGGGATGGAGGCGTATTTGGACAGGGCAAAGGAGCTGGCGAAATAGTTGAGAGCGGCTGGCAATCCTATGGAAGAGACGCGCTTCATTCTCCTCTTGCTGAGGGGACTCCCAACCAGCTACGACACGGTGCGAGAGACGTTGGAGTGCAAGCCGACTCTAGACCTCGACTTCGTCTGTACGCACTTGGTGTAGGTGGAACTGCGTCACAATGCAGCAAAGCGCAATGGCGGCAGCAGCAGCAGTGAAGCACCTTTCATGGCCATGGGCTCACGCAACCAGCAACAGCAGCAGTCCGGGCAGCAGAGAGGCAAGAAGAAGGGCAAGTGCCACTATTGCGAGAAAGAGGGGCATTACAAGAAAGAGTTCTTCAAGTTTAAGAGGGACCAGAATGAGCAGTAGCAGCAGCAGCAAAAGCAGCAATCTCCACAGCAACAGCAGCAGTAGTCACAGCAACGGCAGCAGCAGCAGCGGCAGCAGCAGCAGCAGCAGCAGCACCAGACTAGCGTGCGCCATTTTGGCAACATGAACGTCGCCAAGGAGGTGCGCGACCGCCTCTTGATGGCAAAGTCTGACATATCGCAGAAGGAAAAGGCGGATCTGACATGGTACAAGGGCTCGGGGTGTACCAAGAGTCTGACGCACCACAAGGAACTGGAGGAGAGAGGGAGCCTTAGAGCAGCGAGCATGTCGGACTAGAAGGGCATCACTTGTGCTGAAGAATGATTGTTGAATCATTCAAAATGATGGAGTACATATAGAGCTAGAGCTTGGGCAAGTCAGCCCTCTCACAAGCCACACCACTTAGCCATGGAGGCTAAGGCTCACACACTAGAGTCCATAATCTCACACAAGGCAGGAAATCAGCCTAGCAATCACACAGACCTCTCACACTGTTGGAACTTGAGGAGAGAGGGAGCCTTGGAGCAGCGAGAATGTGTGATTCGAAGGGTATCACTTGTGCTGAAGAATGGTTGTTCAATCACTCAAAATGATTGCGTACATATAGAGCTAGAGCTTGGGCAAGTCAGCCCTCTTACAAGCCACACCACTTAGCCATGGAGGCTAAGGCTCACACACTAGAGTCCATAATCTCACACAAGGGAGGAAATCAGCCTAGCAATCAGGCTGACCACTCACACATGACCTAGAGAGCTAGAAAATGCTCTCATGGCACACTCCTAGTGGTCACATAACCCACAAACCCATGGAGATTTGCCATGTGTCCATGGCTACCACACAAGGATCTCACCTCACCTAAAAAGTAAGGAGAGGTACCTTTATCCTAGTCAGCACACTCTGACAAGGCAATCTGAAGACCAAGGACCTTTTTGGATATTTCTCCCATCAGGTGTTGACCCCGGACCTCTTGCCTTTTTCGTTTTCTTAGGCTAAGGCATGGAGCCATCACCCATGCCCACCCAGACATCGACGGTCCATGACCCCCGAAACGACGAAAATTCATTTCTCCCAATCCGACTGCTGGATCGGCCTCAAACTTGGACCGTAGACATTTTGCCACCTGATCTTTCCAATGGTGAAGTTGGATCGGCGATCGGAGCAGGAATTTGGTACTTTCTTGGAACTTGCTCTTGTGGACCTGAAACCGAGCCAGATGGCTCCTTTCCCAATAATCTCCCACTTTGCCGCAGTCAGAGTGGGCTGAGTCCACATGCCTTCGTGCAGAACTGCTGCTTCTCACGGGTCACTGGCTTGGTGCAAAAATCAGCGACCTGCTTGCTGGTTGGAGTAAAATCCAGCTTGATAGCACCCTCCTGCACCATGTGCCTGATGAAATGATATGCGATATCAATGTGCTTGGTGCGTGCGTGGTGCTCAGGATTCTTGGCGAGTGCGATTGCGCTCTGGTTGTCGACGCGCACAAGAACTGGAACTACTGCACTCCCACTCATCTTTGCCATGAGATGTTGGAGCCAAACTGCTTCCTTGGCTCCGAAGCTGAGAGATACGTACTCAGCTTCTGTACTCGAGGTGGCCACGACCACCTGGCGCCTACTACACCAGCTGATGGCTCCACCATTCATGAGGAACACATGTCCAGAGATGGACTTGCGGTCCTCAGGGTTTGAAGCCCAATCTGCGTCTGTGTAGCCGATGATGCTGTTGTCATTGCCGTTGTAGGTGATGCCGATATTGATGGTTCCAGCAAGGTAGCGGAAGATCCGCTTCACTGCCTCCTGGTGCTCTGGTCCGGGATTAGCCATGTACTGGCTCACTACGCTCACAGCCTGTGCGAGGTCCGGCCTGGTTGCCACCATCAGGTACATGAGACTGCCGACGGCGCTCTGGTACTTCTGCCGCTCAGCTGCATTTGCTTCTCCATTG
>SZWC01017068.1:28244-42755 GCA_023375785.1 Penium margaritaceum
GGGTCATTGGACAAGTACAAGGCCCGCCTCACAGCAAAGGGGTTTGCTCAGGTCCCTGGGGTCGATTACGACCAGATCTTTGCCCCAGTCGGTCGGTTCTCCACTAGCCGGGCGCTCTTCAGCATGGTTGCCCAGCATGGGTGGGAGCTGCACAAGATGGACGTGAGCAATGCGTTCCTCCATGGCTCACTGGAGGGTGAGGAGCTCTACATGGTGCAGCCCCCAAGCTTTGACGACGGCACAGGGAGAGTTTGGCGGCTACAGAAGGCCCTCTGTGGCCTGAAGCAGTCGCCTCGGTGCTGGAACCAGGAGATCAGCAGCACGCTCCTCCGTGGTGGCCTCCAGCACAGCACCGCTGACCCCGCTCTGTTCGTCAGCCCGCGAGGTCAGACCTTTGCCGCAGTTCTGGTCGACGTTAACGATCTCCTCATTGCGTCGCCAGACACGGCTGCCATCCAGTGTGTCAAGGACTTGCTGCACGCCGCCTACCAGATGAAGGATCTCGGGTCTGCCCGAGTCTTCCTGGGCATGGAACTCGAGCATAATCGCTCCCAGGGCATCCTACACGTCCACCAGGCTGCCTATGTGCAGACCCTGTCCACTCGCTTCGCTGAGGACCTGCCCCTCGTGCCTAGTGCATCTTCACCTATGTCACCCGACGGCCAGGTGAAGCTGAAGAGTCTTGACCCAGCTGTTGTGGGGGAGCCAGTTGATGTGACCACGTATCTGCGTGTCATCGGGTCTCTAATGTTCCTGGCGACGACGACGTGTCCAGACATCGCTTTCGCTGTCAACCTCCTGGCCCAGTTCTCTCAGGAGCCGCGTCACCTCCACTTCGAGGCCGCGATCCGAGTACTGCGCTATGTCGTCTCGACCCCTCGGCGAGGACTCATGTTCCGCCGCCAGCCGTCCGTCGTCGCAGTGGGCTACACCGACAGTGACTGGGCCGGCAATCCAGATGGTAAGAGTCGCACGGGCTGGATCTTTCTGATCGGTGGCACAGCTGTGTCCTGGCGCAGTGGCAAGTAGAGGTGCATTGCACGCAGCACTGCTGAGGCTGAGTACCTGGCCCTTGGCTCGGGCGCGTGTGAGAGTGTGTGGTTGCGTCGTTTGTTGTCCGAGTTGTATTAGTGTGTCGCATCCATCACCTTGCATTGTGACAATGTAGGGTGATGGACGCATCTCTCATTCTGCTCTGTTGTGTCCTCTCGGCTTGTGAACATCGACGTGCAGATGACTGACGGCGAGACTCGACGCTGGTGGAGTGTCGTCCGGTGGACCCGACGCACGCTGAGGTCTACTCGCAGTTCGCTGGAGGCTCCTCTCTCCTGCGACGTGCTCGGCTCCATCGGCAAGCCTCCTCGGCGGTCGTGCTGCCGGCGGTCACTGCCAGTGTAGTTGCTGCTTGCATACGTCCAGCGCGTCCCATCGCGTCTGCATCGTCATGCTCTGCACAGGGTCCTTGTTGCATGTCGCATGGCCCTGTTCGGCGTCTTGGACCATCATAGGCACTGCCTGGGTTCGGGCAGTCATAACTCCTTGCTACTATTTTTCTAGCTGTTTCTGACCGCACGGCTGCGTTCGCAGCGTTGGTATTATGGTATGGTCGAGTTTTCACGCAAAACAGACGACGCCCGGGTTTTGGGCTGTCGGTCGTCTGGCAGGCCTCACCGAGAAAACCTGCCAGCCTGAAAATAGAGCTGTTTTCTGATTGGCTGTTGAACTGAGTAACAAGCTCTACAGAGCTGGGGGGAGGCTAGTTCTTGGAGGGGTCTCCCATTGTGTCTCATTCTTGATTGCTAATCAGTTACTTTCAGTTTCCAGCTGCTTTCTGGCACTAACAGTGGCGCGCGCACTTTTGAGTAACAAATCCAGAGCTTCCAGACTTCATCTCTAGGGCAGCAGGCTGAGGGGGCAGCTGACTTAAGCAACTAGCGTGGAAGCCCACACGCTGCATCAACAACACTGCTGCCCCAACCTGCTACCTAGCATTTCTGTCTGCTTCCACCCGTCACGAGCGACGACCATGGTGATTACCCGTAAACCCCTATTTGTATGGAGCAGCAGTTCTAGAGAACGCTCGCTATTGTGTCCCCCTGGCTTGTGTACATCGGCGTGCAGATGACCGACGGCGAGACTCGACGCTGCTGGAGTGTCATCCGGTGGAGCCGACATACACTGACCTACTCGCAGTTCGCTTGAGCCTCCTCTCTCCGGCGACGTGCTTAGCTCCATCGGCAGGCCTCCTCGGCGGTCGGGCCGCCGGCGGTCACTGCCACCGCAGATGCTGCCTGCATGTGTCAAGGGTTGGATCTGACTATACCATTACGCCTGCAACGTCATACTCTGCCTAGGGTCCATGTCTCATGTTGCGTGGCACTATTTGACACCGTGGACCATCTTAGGCACTGCCTGGGTTCAGGCAGCCATAATTCTTTCCTACTATTCTTCAATTGTTTGTGACTTCACGACTGCGTTCGTAGCGTCGGTGTTATAACACGGTCCAGTTTTCAGGCAAAACGGACAACGCCCGGGTTTTGGGCTGTCGACCGTCTGGCATGGCTCACCGAGAAAATCCTGCCAGCCACAAAACAGGTCTAGGTCTATTTTCTAATTGGCTGGTTAGCTTAGTAACAAGCTCTACAGAGCTTGGGGGAGCTAGGACTTGGAGGGGTCTCCCATTGTTGCTCATTCTTCATTTTTCATCAGTCACTTTCCGTTTTCAGCTGCTTTCTGGTGCTAACACTGGCGCGCGCATTTATGAGCAACAAACCAAGAGCTTCCAGACTTAGACTCTAGAACAGCGAACTGAGGTGGCAGTAGACTTAAGCAACGAGCGTCGAAGCCCGCATGCTACATCAACAATACTGCTGCACCAACCTGTTGCCTAGCTTTCCATTTTGGTATTAGAGCCAGAGCGTAGCAGCAGCAGCAGAAGACTGGCGTACAGGTGCCACACAACGCCGACGAACCCCCATACGCGCCAGTACAGGGGAAACGCTGCCGGATGTTTTCCGGCAGCATTGGCCCGCCTGGTGGCAGCATCAGATTTCTTCCCAAGGCCACTGGGCCAGGGGAAATGCTGCCCGATTTCTTCGGCAGCATTGACCCCCACGCGTGACGGGAGGAGGTGAATGGCAGGTCGCATCCAATACCTGCAGGTGACGACACACGCGGCAACATCACCCAGGTGCAGTGACTGGCACCAGCAAGCAGTAGCAGCAGACTGCTACAACAACAACGGCAGGCAACAGCAATGAGTAGTGGGAGCAACAGCCAGCAGCAGCTGCGTGTAGTAGTATTTTTTGGTAGCAGTAGTAGCTTGTAGTAGCTCGTAGTAGCAGCAGCCCGTAGCAGCAAGCAACACCGACAGCCAGTAGCAGCAACTTGCAGTAGTAGCAGCGGCAACGAGCAACAATAGCAGCAAGCTTCAGCAGCAAGTAGCAATAGCAAGTAGCAGTAGCAGCTGGCTGTTACAGCAGCAATAGCAAGCAGTAGCGGACAAGAGCCAACAGCAGCTGCTGCTGCTCGCAGCTCGCAGCTGGGCGCGAACGACGGCCTGTAGGCAGCGAGCCCACTGCTCGCTGTGAGCAGCGGACTGCTAGCAGCAAACACGGAGCTCGCTGCTCGCAACCCGCTGCCCACACAAAGCAGCAAAGCTCATTGTGATAGGTGAAAGGGAAGAAAAGAAAACAAATCCCCCACCCTAGCAGCAGATACCATAGCTGTTACAACAGCTATACCAGTAGCAGTAGCAGCAACAGTAGTAGTAGTTGTTGCTACAATAGCAGTCGCAGAAGCAGCAGCAACACTAGCAACAGCCACAACAACAGCAACTGTTGCAACAACAGTAGCAACAGCAGTAGTAGCACCCGCTGCAGTAGCAACTGCAAGCAGCGGCAGCGGCAGCAATAATAGCAGCAGCGACATGAACAACAGCAGCCACTGCAGCTGAGCAGCGGCCCCAACAATAGCAGCTGCTGAGGTCAGCATCTCATTGTTGATATCACTGCTGAAGTCATCAACACAAAAAATGACAAAAAAACAAAAAAGGGGGTGGAGGGAGGAACTCTACAAGAGCAGCCCTGCAGATAACGCTGTGGCAGCTGCTAACGTCAGCCGTCCTAGGCTGATGTCACTGTTGACACCTGTAGCACCAAAAAAAACAAAGAGAGGGGGCACCAAAACCCACCATGGCTAACAACCCTGGGAGGGAGGGGTCCTCCTCTGTTGGGAGAACCCCTAGGGGGGTATCCTCCCTTTCTTGTAGCAGTAGTAGCAGCAGGAGCAGCATTAGCAACAACAGTAGTAGCAGCAGCCCACACGCGTTGTCGCCGGCACCCCTGACCCCCTCACTATCATTGAGCAACAGCTGGCCGCCTTGACGCAACAACTTGCAGCACTGCAGCCAATGGCCTCACAGACTCCCACCAGCACTCCGTCGCCATTCATTCCTCTTGGGTACACCAGCCCCGTTGTGTCCGCTGACATGCATGACCTGGCACAACAACAGACTCAACACCAGCAGCAGACACTGGCCTCTGTCCTTTGCCCCACTCTGGATGCCGGCCGCAGGCAAAAGGACTTTGAGACTCTGCTCCCGCCACTTCAGGCAAGCGAGCAGTTCCGGAGCTGGGAGCTCAGCTTCTGCATCTGTGCGTAGGGTGAAGGCTTGTGGGCCTACTACACCCTTCCGTACGACTCCACCCAGGCCGACCAGCTGTATGCCGCTAGTCGCGCCGTACGCGCCCTGGTCCCCATTGCTCCTCCAGCTTCCCGCCTAGCCCTAGAGCCCTTCCTCGACGACTTCACCACTGGCAGGACCCTAGACCCTGCAACCGCATGGCACGTCCTCACTTGTCCCCATCGCCTGTCAAGCAACGTTGAGACCAGCCGTCTGCTGCGAGAATTCAACTCCCTACACATGGGGGAGTCCGAGACAGTCACCCCTTACTAGCAGCGGGCTGAGGACATCATTCGTCGCCTAGGCACCTCTGCTCAACCCCCTCTTACCACACTCCTCACAATCAAGCGCGGTGCCACCGGCACATACGCGGACATCTTCGTCCACTACTCCCGGGATGTCCTCTCCACCATGGCGGCCCAAGGCACCCTCATGCCCTGGGCATACGAGCTCTTCCTCATGATTGAGGAAGCTCATCTGGAGTCCCGCTTCCAGCGCACAGAGGCCCTCGCCTCCCCTGCCATCGATTACGTGGCCATCGCTTCCCCCGCAATAGCTACCTCCACCAGCTCCTTGGCAATGGGGGAGAAGAAGTGCCAGAGCAAGAAGGGCAAAGGTCCGTAGCAACAGCAGTAGCAGCAGCCGTTGACTGGGTCCAACGGTGGTGGCTCGGTCTGCCACAACTGTTGCCAGCCAAGGCACGGGTGGTACACGTGCCCGCTACCGACGGACGAGGCGCGCGTCATCGTCACCATGAGCTGCCAGCGCGAGCACAATCTCGCCTCTGCCGCCGTAGTTGTAGCCGGGCCCGACACCTCGTCCCCGTCCAGCAGCTCCACTCCTCCGACAGTCACATTGGTCCCGCCGATACCAGCTCCGTAGCAGCATTTTTCGCAACCGTCGGTGCCTCCGTTCCCTTCACCGGGGCAGTCCTCCTGCTATTTGGGCTCAAGCACTGTCACTCGGCACTCAGTCTACACTCTCGGGCCATCTATGCATGAGCATCAGTTGGAGAAGTTCATTCTGCTCCAGCTTGGCCTGCCTCGCCCTCCTCCTTGGGAAGTGCAAGTTGCATCACCTCTTGCTCGTCTCCCTTGCCCTACATGACTGAGATTGAGCTGTGGTCGTGTCCTGCTTCCTTGTCAGTCTCGCCGTCTTTTGTGGTCTCCTCTGCCCCCCTCCTTGACGACGTCGCGTGGTTTGATGATTGGCAGTCTTGGTTCGCACCCCCTTTCACCATGTCCGCGTCTCTTGTTTGATGCCACGTGACTGTTAGCGATCTGGCGACTCCGGTCCAGAACGCTACCGAGACCTGGATCATCAACTCTGGGGCCACCCATCACATGACTGCCTTTCGCGAGGCCTTTAGCATGCTTGGTCCTCTTGGCCATTTATTCGGTGTTCGAACGGGCTCCGGACAGGTGTTACCTGTCCGTGGTGTCGACATCGTTCGTTTCCGTGGTCCTACTGGTGACGTGTTCTTCACCAATGTCCTCTTAGTCCCAGGTCTTAAGCTTAGCCTCCTCTCCATTGCTGACCTTGATCGCATGAGCATGGACATTGTGCACTCGCGTGGTGTTGGCACTGTGTCATTGCGTTTGTCCGGTCTTGTCGTTCTTCACACCACCGCATGTGGCAACCTGTGGCACGTCCCTCGTCTGTCCTCCTCTCCTTCCGTCCCTGCCCCGTCGGTCACCATAGGCCATGTGTTTGTCACCAGCACTCTCTCTCCGCAGCACACCCGCCTTTTACACCGCCGCCTTTGCCACGTCCACTCCGCTGCCGTCGACACCATGCTCCGCACCCAGCTGGGCAAGGGCCTTGACCCGGACACTTTCCCTTGGCCATGCCCCACGGAGTGCATTGATTGTGCTCGGGAGAAGATGCACTGGTCCACATACCCTCAGTCCTCTTCCCGTACGTCCGCCCTCTACACCTGGTGCATTCTGATGTCATGGGTCCTCTCCCTACCAAGTCCTTCCACGAGCATGGCCAATATGTCCTCACCCTCACCGACGACTACTCTCGCTACCGTTGGGTCTTCTTCCTTCAAGAGAAGAGGGATGTCGCCCGTGCCATTTAGGAGTGGCTTGTCCTTGCAGAGCGCGAGTGTGGTCAATCTCTTTGCCGCTTTTGCTCTGATTGCGGTGGTGAGTACATGGGTGAAACCACGACATTTCTCGCCTCCCACGGTGTCCACCACGAAACATCAGAGCCCTACACGCTCGCTCAGATTAGTGCCTCCGAGCGGTGAAACCGCACTATGGCCGACGCCGTCCGCACCATGCGGGTTGAGTCTGGTCTCTCCGATGGCTTTTGCTTTGAAGCTATGGCCTACATGACGTGGGTTTGGAACCGAATTCACCACTTACCCCTTCCTCGCTAGTCCACGCCCTACCAGCAGTGGTGCGGTCAGTGCGCTGACCTCTGCCCGGCTCGCGTCTGGGGTTGCGTGGCCATTGTGTGGCTGCCCATCCCACAGCAGGGTAGCAAGCTCGCCCCCGCGGACGTCTTTGCACCTTTCTCGGCATCTCTTGTCAGTCCAAGGCCTGCCGCTTCTGGAATCCATCCCGGCACTGCATCATCCATCACAACAGCTCCTGTCGCGCTCGCTGGCCCCTCCGGGCCAGTAGCTCCTGTTGCGCCCGTCGGCCCCTCCGGGTCAGCAACCCCAGTCGCGCCCCCTGGCCCCTCTGGGCCAGCAGCTGTAGTCGCGCCCACTGGCCCCTCCGGTCGAGCAACCCCAGTTGCACCCACTGGCCTTTTCGGGCCAACACCTCCAGTCGCACCCGCTGGCCCCTCCAGGCATGCAGCCCGAGTCATGCCCGATGGCCCCTCTAGGCTAGTAGCTCCAGTCACGTCCATTGGTCCCTCCGTGCCAGCGGCCCCGTCCGCCTCCGTCAGCCCGTCGGACTTGGTACCATCTCCTGCCCTACTGCGCTATACGTGTGGCCCATCCGGCAACCTCCGACCCAAGCCGTCACTGAGCGCGCAGACCGTCGCACCGTGCCCTGCGGCGCATCGGCCCCTTGTCGCTCCACGCGTCTTTTCCACTCCCACGGTCGTGAGTGGGGACCCTGGCACCAAGGCCCTCGGCCTGACCACATCGGCCATCATTGTAGACCTTCACCCGGGCTCCGCACTGGGCTACGTCATGCTCCATCACGAGCATCGTCATGCCGTCATGGCTACACTCACGCGCATCTCACCTGGAGCTCAAGATGTGTACG
Organism: Penium margaritaceum; assembly: GCA_023375785.1. Classification (NCBI taxonomy): domain Eukaryota; kingdom Viridiplantae; phylum Streptophyta; class Zygnematophyceae; order Desmidiales; family Peniaceae; genus Penium; species Penium margaritaceum. The sequence continues at coordinate 36,159 of SZWC01017068.1, forward strand.
CTCTTTCAGTTCGCTCCATAGCACGCCCAGAGGACCCAGCCACCCTACGCGAGGCTTGAGCCTCTCTCGAGGCCACGCATTGGGATGTTGCCTGCACCAAAGAATTCGCTGCTATCTGGGAGCACCATGCGTATGACCTCGTCGACCTCCCTCCTGGTCGGAAGGCTATTAGTTCCAAATGGGTCTTCTGGCACAAATGGAAGCTCGATGGGTCCTTGGACAAGAACAAGGCCCGCCTCACAGCTAAGGGGTTTGCTCAGGTCCGCGGGGTTGATTATGACGAGATCTTCACCCCAGTTGGTCGGTTCTCCATTCGCCGGGCGCTCTTCAGCCTGGTTGCCCAGCATGGGTGGGAGCTGCATCAGATGGACGTGAGCAACGCTTTCCTCCATGGCTCGTTGGAGGGTGAGGAGCTCTACATGGTGCAGGTCCCAGGTTTTGACGACGGCGATGGGAGAGTTTGGTAGTTGCGGAAGGCCCTTTATGGCCTGAAGCAGTCGCCTTGGTGCGCGAACCAGGAGATCAGGAGCACGCTCCTCCGCAGTGGCCTCTGGCGTAGCACCGTTGACCCTCCACTGTTCTTTAGCCCGCGAGGCCAGACCTTTGGCACTCTTCTATTCTTCGTCGACAATCTGCTCATTTCGTTGCTAGGACATGACTGCCATCCAACGTGTCAAGGACCTGCTGCACAACGCCTACCAGATGAAGGATCTCGGGTCTGCCAGAGTCTTCCTGAGCATGGAGCTCGAGCATGATGTCTCCCATGGCATCCCGCACGTCCACTAGGCTGCCTATGTGTAGACCTTGTCCACTCGCTTCGCTGAGGATCTGCTCCTCGTGCCAAGCGCATCTTTACCCGTGTCACCTGATGGCCAAGTGAAGCTCAAGATTCCTGACCTAGTCGTTGTGGGGTAGCCAGTTGACGTGACTACATATCTGCGAGTAATCGGGTCACTGATGTTCCTGGCGACGACGACGCACCCTGACATCGCGTTCGCCGTCAACCTCCTGGCTCAGTTTTCTCAGATGCCACGTCACCTTCACTTCCAGGCCACGATCCGAGTACCGCACTGTCATCTCTACTCCTTGACGGGGTCTCATGTTCCGCCGCCAGCCGTCTCTGGTCGCCGTGGGCTACACGGATGGTGATTGGGCCAGCAGTCTGGACAATTATAGTCGAACAGGCTGGATCTTTCTCATCGGCGGCACGACTGTGTCCTGGCGCAGTGGCAAACAAGGGTACATTGCACATAGCACTGCCAAGGCTAAGTATGTGGCCCTTGGCTCAGGCGCGTGTGAGAGTGTGTGGTTGTGTCGTTTATTGTTTGAGTTGCGTCAGTCTGTCGCATCCATCAAGTTGCATTGTGACGATGAGAGTGCCATGGCCATCGCCGAAAGTGATGGCGTGCATCACACACGCACAAAGCACATCAACGTTGGGTATCACTATGTGCGTTCGTTGTTGCAAAACAGCAGCATCAACATTGTGTGGGTTGAGACAGCATGGCAGTTGGCTGATTTCTTGACCAAGGTACTGAAGCGCGACTCATTCAAGAAGGTTTTGATTTTGGTCGGTATGCACCCATGAGTTGCGCTCTTTGTCCCTGCCTGTGTCTCAGCACGCCCTGGGGGAGTCTGATTGTTGACTGTGTCTGTACCCGCCCATGTGCACTACACATGTGAGTCATGGGGGAGTGTAGGTTTTTGTGCATCCCCATTGTGCTCTGTTGTGTCCTCCCGGCTTGTGTACATCGGCGTGTAGATGAGTGATGGCGAGACTCGATGATGCTAGACTGTCGTTTGGTGATGCCGACGTACGCTGCGGCATACTCGTACTTCGCTGGAGCTTCCTCTCTCCGGCGACGTGCTCAGCTCCATCGGCAAGCCTCCTCGGCGGTCGGGCCACCGGCGGTCACTGCCACCACAGATGCTGTCTGCATGTGTTAGGCGCTAGATCTGACTGTACCATTACGTCTGACACGTCATCCTCTGCCTAGGGTCCATGTCTCATGTTGCGTGGCACTATTTGGCATCGTGGACCATCGTAGGCATTGCCTGGGTTCGGGCAGCCATAACTCTTTGCTGCTATTTTTCTAGTTGTTTTTTACCGCACGACTGCGTTTGCAACGTCGGTATTATGGTATGGTCCAATTTCCAGGCAAAACGGACAACGCCTTGGTTTTGGGCTGTCGACCGTCTGGCAGGACTCACCGGTAAACCCTTCATGCCAGAAAATAGGTCTAGGTCTATTTTCTGATTGGCTGGTTTGCTGAGTAACAAGTTCTACAGAGCTGGGGGGGGAGCTAGAACTTGGAGGGGTCTCCCATTGTTGCTCATTCTTCATTTTTAATCAGTCACTTTCAGTTTTGAGCTGATTTCTGGCGCTAATACTGGAGTGTGCGTTTCTGAGTGACAAACCCAGAGCTTCCAGACTTAGACTCTAAACAGCAGACTGAGGGGGCAGCAGACTTAAGCAACAAGCGTGGAAGCCCGCACGCTGCATCAAAAACACTACTACCCCAACGTGCTGCCGGAGCAATAGCAGCAGCAGTGAGTGGCAGAAGCGGCATCCACCCACAGTAGCAGCAGTAGATCCTAGAGGGACCCACCACGACTACGTTGTTGCGGAGTGGTAGAGGCAACAAAGACAGCGGCGGCAGCTACAAGCAACAGCAGTCGTAGCACGAGTAGCGGCGGGAAGCACCTACAACGGGAGCGGCTTCGGGCAATAACCACGCCGAGCAGCAGCAGCACCAGCATCGGGTGGCAGAAGCAGCCATGTCTGGCTACCGGCCTGTTGAAAAAAAACAGGGAGGAGAAGCAGCTTGCAGCAGCACCTTGCGGCGGTGGCTACGAGCATTGGCAGCGAATAGCGGCAGCATGAGCAGCAGCTTGCTGTAGTTTTGGCATCAACTGCATTGTAGTAGTAGCAGATGTAGCAGCCGTAGCAGCAGCACAGTAGCAGTATTTGCAACAGTAGTGAGGAACTGTAGCACCAACCACAATAGCAGCGCTAGTAAGCAACAGCTGTAGTAGCAGCCGCAGCAGCGACGGCGGGCAGCAGCCGCAACAGCAGCATGCAGCAGCCACAACAACAACAGCAGTAGTGGCTACAACAACCGCAGCATCAACTACTGCAGCAACTGCTACCGCCGGGTTCCAGGGGAGCCCGATGCGGGGGACCCATCAGCCGGGGGGTGGGGGTGGTGTCGTGCGGGCCCGGCGTGCCGACCAAGGCCGTGACAACGCCAGCCGAGCGCCGGCGTAGGAGCCGGCGCGTGCCGGCCAAACGCCGGCCTCCCGCCGACGCAGACTCACAGGGGAGGCCGTCGGCCGGCCGCGAGCAGGGGAGGCGTCATCCTCCCCTTCCCCACTTCAACCGTCTAGAGGTCGAACTCGCCGGGAAAAAAAAAGAGAAAGGGCACTCAAGGAGGGGGCACCCAAGAAAAGGGGAGCCCACATGTGCGGCATTGAACAAAAAAAGGGGATAGTGGGGGGGGGTCCATGACAGAGGCACTAAGAAAGAAAACCCTAAAAGGAGGTATCCCATTGGCACTAAAATGTTTGGTGAACCCACACCACAAAAAAAAAACCAAAAGGACGGCGATCGCAGCAGCAGCAAAAATTGCTTAAGAAGGCGGTATTAGTAGCAGCAGTTAGAGGTGGTCGCGGGTCACTGCTCTCAGTTGGCGACTGCGACAAATTCAGTAGCAGCAGTTGCAGCCGCGGCATCACCAGTAGCGTTATCAGCCACAGGAAGTGTGGCAAGGACCACCGTCGTCGACGTTGACGGTGGCTGTAGGCAGCAGGGACAGTGGCAGCATCACCGAAGACGACTTTAGATCGCTCACTACGTTAGTCGCACAATAGCAACATAGCAATCGCATAGCAGTTGCACATTAGCGCACCACCAACGTGGTCGTGGCCGTCCTCATGACAACGTCGAAGCACGTCTGAGAGACTGTACTTTGATCGCACACCTCCTCTTGTGGCCTTGTGCCAGCAGGAGTGAGTGCCCTATGCACTCACCCACGCCAAGCTCCAGAGATGAGCACACTGGCATGGCAGGGAGCGCAGCCGGCGCCGTGGTTGGCGCCGACACTGCATGCGTTACTGGCGTCGCGTCCACAGTGGCAATTGCAGTCGTGGCACACACGTCAGGCATCTAACGGATTTCTTGCTACTACTGTGGCATTTGGCACCATGGCTGGCGCCAGTGTCGCTAGCGCCCTGCCGGGATGTGACCGCCCTGGATACTGTTTCGCCCTTCTTCTTCACCATCCGACTCAGAGACGCTGTCGGGCAATACCATGGCACCCCCTAGTGGAGCAATGGCACTGTTGTGTAAAGGGCATGGTGCAACAGCTCACAGACCATGTGGTCTATGAGCTGTCTGTCGCCACCATGCCAATACAAACTCCTTCATCGTCATCCTCATTATCCTCAACCGTGTCTGAGAAATTGCTTGAGGTTTCCTTGGCGCCCGATCTCACGTCCACGTCTGACACCCTTCGCTCAGTCCTAGAGGCAGTCACCGTCATCCCGCCCTCCGACTCCGTCGCTATCTTAGCCGTCCCTTTTGTGGATACCCCCGGTGCATGCACTCACCGCGCGAGACAGCGGATGACACGATTGGCTAGATGTGCCCAGACAGCAGCAGTAGTACCAGCAGTAGCAACAATAGTGCCGACATCAGCAGCAACAGTTAAGGACGTTACTGAGGAGCCGATTCCCTCGTCCCCGAATGTGGGATTGGTGTGTCGGCCATGGGGGGGTGGAGTGTCCGCCGACGACTACCCTGCAGCCGAGGACTGAGACAGTAGACGGAGGGGAAAGACGCTCATGCTATAGGGGAGGACTGTTCATCCGAGGAGTAGTCTGACGCTAAGCCAGCCACAGAGAGATCGAGTTGGACATAGCAACCTGTGTGGCGGAGGGAGTCGGAGAGGCAGTAGAGACCGTTGATACCTTGACGACGGCCGGGACGATAGGAGATGCTATGGCGGTGGCAAGAGTTGCAGTAGAGCCGTCTCCCTCGTCCCCGGTCGCGGGGTTGGTGTGCCCACCCCTCTTGGTTTTTACCAGTCTGATGGTTGTCGGGGGGATGGAGTGGAGTCGTCATCGACCACAGGACATCATAGAGTTGATGCGCCGGATTGAGCTAGATGACGGGAGCATGTGGCCGGCCGCCAGGAGGGGGCAGACGTCCTCTGTGGGGACGACGAGCCGTACATGGGAGAGTGGTCAGACACGGAGTCGGAGACAGACGTAGAGGCCCAGTGCGCTGCCTTATTTGCATCAGCCGCTGCACGAGCATGGGATGGTCCTTGGATGACGGCAGACGTCCGCGTGTGCAACATGTCGACAGTGGAAGATGGGGTTGCACCAGTCATCCTTGCAGGTGTGACTGCCGTAGAGAGCGCGGAGGATGGGCACACACATCTCGAGGAAACTGAGTGGTCTCCATAGGGTGCACGCTTGTCACGGGCAAACCTCCAGCAGCACATGTTTAATGGGCTGCACACCAGGGGTTGGGAGGAGCCCCATGGCACTGAGTTCACTTTTGATGACCGCGAAAACGCTGTAGATGCAGATGCACGTATAGATGCCGATGTCCGGCCTGTAGCTTACGGCTGAGCAACATGTGTGTCAGCCACTGCCGGTGCCTTCACAGCAGCCGTTCCTGTAGTCCCACACGCTTTACATGGCAACACATTTTCCGGTGCCCACGCCAGCAGCTTGTGGCCAGGCGGATCTTGAGTCAACAACTGACACAGAGAACGTCGACTTGTGCAACGAGCAGGCGAAGCTACACTCTTTCCTGCAGGACGAGGCCGCAAGGTTGGAGGAGGCCGTGGCTTGCGTCAACGGGCACGCGACGGAGGTCCACCTTCAGGTCTGTGTTGTGAATGATCGCTTGCATGCCACAGATGCAGCTGGCCGGTCGGTTGTCGTGTCAGAGCTCGTCGAGCTACACACACGCTTCGACACTGCTGAGGCCGCGAGGCGATTTGCAGCTCAACAGTGTTGAAGTTCGTTGGCCACTCACAACTCTGTGCCCTCTTGCCTCTCACACTCTGCACACACTCTGTACAGACTAAATGACAATGGTTCCTCCTGGGGAAGCGTCCAATGTGGCCATCATGGTTGGAGCCGCTGACACCATCAAGCTGCTTCTGCTGCTAGACCCAGGAGCACCCTTTGGCACAGCCGAGATCGTTGCATAAATCTTTCTGATCTCCATATGACTCTCAGTGATGCGGTAGATGCGTGGGCTCGTACACTCTTACTGCCGTGCCCTGCTTCATATTGCCATGCCTTGCATGTGGTGGGGGAGTTGCATATTTCCCGGGTGCTGATCCTCAGGGGGCCACCGTGCCGGTTCTGGCCGTGCATCGGTGAGAAGCCGCCACCAGTTAATTCCGAGTGGTCGGGCTCGACCCCCGGGTGGCGGCACTCATCCACTCGAGCTCGTCGCTCGTGGTGGGTGAGCGCTCACCGGTTCTAGGTTCGCTCGCTCCCCCTCCTCTCACTTGTCTTGGTGAAGTGTGGAAAGTTTTCTAAGGCAAAGCTTACCGCGTCTATGGCGCCTCTCAT
>SZWC01017068.1:44676-57251 GCA_023375785.1 Penium margaritaceum
GGATGGATTCATCGAGCGTTCGATGCTCATGCATCCTAGCTTTGTCGGACATCCCACATCGTGCGTGTGGACTGTCCGATGAGTGCATGAGCCGCGGTTGCACGCAAGCATTCGAGGTTCACTGCAGCTCGCAACGGCGAGCAACACGTACTAGCGCGAGTAACAACGCTGCTCTCTGGTCGTTGTAACTTCTCCGCACTTCAATGTGTGCCCAGCCGGGCACACGAGTGGTCTCCGTGTGGAGACCAGCAGACGTACGCCATGGCACCCCGGCGGCTCACTCCCATGTCCTCGTTTGCCATGGGGTCGTCGTCCCTGCCTTCATCGACATCTGCCGCATCAGCCTACCGCCTCTCGAATGCGGACTACAACCCCCCTCCCGCCGGTCGTCTCCATGGCGATTCTCTCACACTTGCCCTCTCCCGCCACTGCCGGCCCGTTCCTACTCCCGCAAAGAAGCCAGGCTTCTATTGCGGCTCATGTGGTGTTACTTCGAGCGGAACCTGCGATAGGATTCGAGGTCACTTCGGCATCCCCAACGGCAACATCGCCGTGTGTCCGTTCCCGCCGCCGCATGCAAGAGACGTGCTAGGCCTTGAGAGGGCCCCTCGGCCATCTGCAGACTTCAAGCCAGCCTGTCCCCGTTTGTACAACGGGCTTGGGGATTCGTGGGGAACCTCCCACAAGCCCGTGTCGTGGGGCATCCTTTTTGAGAAACGGCAACGGGAGGAGTCACTCCGCCGTGCAGAGCTCCCTACTGGAGACGGCGAAGCTGATGCAGGTGTCGGTCCAGGCTTGGAGTCTCACGGTGTCAGCTCCGTGGACCAACAGATGCGTCAACAGCATGACGAGGCGTTGCACCGCACAGCAGATTTACGCGCACAGCAGCAGCTGCAGCATCAGCAGCTATCAGCCCAGCAGCCCGTCACATTGTTGGACGTTAACAGGATGGCCGGTATGGTCCAGACCACGATGCGGCCACATTGCGAGGCCGCTGCCAACAAAAGCTGCCAAATGTCCATCGTCAAGCTAATGTGCTGTGGAGCACTGTCCATCAGCTTCACCCGGGAGCCACTTTGGAACGAGGTGGTGCGCACTAGCCGCAATACCAACTCATCGTTTCGGCCTCCAAGCCGGGGTACAGTGGTTGGCGATCTACTGCCGACGCTGGACTCCAACCTGGAGGTAGAGGATGCCTCCTTGAAGCAGGGGTGGCCCATCTATGGAGTGACCGTGGCTGTCGATGAGTGGGCGGATCAACAGCAGAGGCCCATTTACAATGCAATGGCGGTGAACGCCAAGGGGGCATGCCATGTGTTTTCTCGCGACGCCAGTGGACAAGTCCGCAATGCCTCCCACATGGCCGCAATGATTGAGGAGGCGGTGGAGGTTGTGGGTTTGAAGCACGTGGTGTCAGTTGTGTGCGACAACACCGCTATCAACAAGCGCGCATTCCAGGACATAGCAGCTAAGTACCCGAAGCTGCTGTGACAGGGGTGTTGTGCGCACAACTGCGACCTGGTGCTGAAGGATATTGGTAAGACGGACTGGGGTGGTGCAATTCTGTCACGGGCTGAGAAGGTCGTCACTTTTTTCCGCAACAATGATATGCCGCGCACATGGTTGAAGCAGCAGTCGGGCGGGCGGGTGCTGCATGCACGTTGTGACACGCGATTTGCATCTTCACATGCAGTGTTGCATCGCCTCATTGACATGCGTCCGTTTTTGCTTAAGCTCGTCAACCATGAGAGCTGGGCGGCTATGGGCAGTCAGAGGGATGGCATGTTCAAGCAGCGTAAGAAGGCAGTGCGGGGTTTGGTGCGGCGCCGCTTGTTCTAGGTTCAGGTGAGGCAGCTGAGGGACTTGATGGCACCGTTGGTGAAGGTGCTCCGCATTGCAGACACGCCAGGTGGGGCAGCAGGAGAGATTTACGAAGGGCTGCTTGATTGCATGGGTGAGCTGCATGCACTGTCACAGCCGCGCGGCCGCAAGCCTGCAAAGGTGGGCCAAGCCCCCGTGAAGCACGCCATGCAACGCCTCAAAGCGCGCTGGACTGCCGACATGAACTGTCCACTGTATGCTGCTGCGCGCCGTGTGCACCCGCGCCACTTCGGCAATGACCTTGGCGGTGACATTGAGATGGTGCAGGCATGGGCCACGACGGTGGATGCACTCGTGCCCGAGAACAAAAAGGATGAGCTGCAGAAGGAGTTGATGGCATTTCAGCTGGGCCGGGTGACCACCGACGTCATCCCATTGACGACGAAGCGGCTAAGCGACAAGGCGCGGGCTGCCGTGGCGAAGGTGGTGACGTCAGCAATGGCGCCGTACGAGTGGGCCTCACTGCACCTGGCGCACCTTCCCACGCTTCGGGAGTTTTCAATCAAGGTGCTGTCGCAGCCGTGCGCTTCCTCCGACTGCGAGCGTGCGTTTTCGACGCACCAACTGATTCACACGGCACGCCGCAACCGCCTCAAGGTCAGCACGCTGGAGATGCTGGTGCNCGTACGAGTGGGCCTCACTGCACCTGGCACACCTTCCCACGCTTCGGGAGTTTTCAATCAAGGTGCTGTCGCAGCCGTGCGCTTCCTCCGACTGCGAGCGTGCGTTTTCGACGCACCAACTGATTCACACGGCACGCCGCAACCGCCTCAAGGTCAGCACGCTGGAGATGCTGGTGCGTTGCAACGTGCGGCTGCGGCGTCAGTACAAGGCAAGCACACGGCGCTGCAAGCCAACCAACTTCATGGTGCCCGATGAGTCGGACAGCGAGGAGGATGGCGAGCTGGTGGCAGATGTGGGGGTGGAGGAAGAGGGCGAGGAAGGAGCAGGAGATGAAAGCTCTGAGGAGGAGATGGTGGAGGATGAAGAGGTGTATGTGGAGGGAAAGGTTGAAGAAGGGGGTGATGGAGAACCGCAGCAGAAGCAGGTGAACATGACTGCTCAGGAAGCCGCAGGTGAAGATCCGCCATCCTTCGCACGGGCGGTGCGCACACGGAAGGACGTGGAGAAGCTGCTGGAGGAGGGCGAGAGCAGGGCAGCTGCTACTGGGGGAGCAATGGGTGCTGGAGGGGCTGCAGAAAGGACTGAGGAAGGGACTGATATTGGGGAAGGAGAAGGAGGTGCAGATGGAGATGGAGCTGGAGGTGGGACTGGAGAGGAGGATACAGCTGAAGATGAGTTGGGGGCTGGAGGAGATGCGGACGGTGGAGGAGATGAAGGCACTGAAGTGGAGGAGCTGGGTGATGGTGCAGCTTCAAATGAAGCCTTGGCTGCATATGCAGCAAGAGCAGTTGAAGCAAGGAAGGCTGCCAAGGTAGCCAGGGCTGCAAAGGTAGCCAAAGCTGCCCTGGCTGCAAAGGCAGCCATGGCAGCAAAGGCTGCCTTGGCAGCTAAGGCAGCCAAGGCAGCAAAGGCAGCCAAGGCACCCAAGGCAGCTGCTACACTGAGGGCTGGAGCAGCAGTAGGTGCAGGAAAGGCTAGGAAGGGAGGTGATGCAGGGAGTAGCAAGGGTGGGAAAGGGAAAGGTGCTGCTGTGCTGAATGTGACTGGGAAGGTGGGGAAGTGTGTTCAGCGCTAGACTGCTTTTGTTTCCCATGCTTAAACCTCTCTCTTTTTTCCAATGCTGAAACTACAATTTTGCACCTCTTTGAAAGCTGTGCCTACAATTCAACCAAATGCAATGCTAGAGTGCAATGTCAACATTTGACTAAGTGTGCCAAATGAAATGTTGAAATGTGGTCTCAATTACATGAGCAACACTAGAACATTCCATCCAAATTGTGATTTTACAGCCTAAGTCCTTGGCTTAGTAGCAATGTTGCAGCCTTCAGTATGGGATGAGCATGAAATATGACCACATTCTAGTTATCTTCAAATTTTACCTGAAACACACCCTGGGCAAATTGGACTTTAGATGTGTACAGCTCTGTCCAACCCCACCCCCCCCCATGACCGATGTGCCGTGGTGGCCGATGTGCCGATGTGACACCCATCACCCCGATGTGCCGGGGTGCACATCGATGTATCGGGGTTCGGGGTGGGGAGGTCAACACTGGTAGCCACTGCTGCATCTTCCGCATCTGACGCCACTTCTGCAGCCGTAGGCTCCATCCAAGCGTCCACAGCAGCAGCTGTCTTAACACCTACTGGAGCTCCACGTGAACTCAACTCTCATGTCACCACAGGGGTGCTTATCGCCTCTGCATCAGCGGCCGTGGCCGGAGCCTCCGTCACCGGTCTCCTGTGTCTGACTGTAGCAGCGGCTGGGTGGGTGGCTGTTCTCTTCTCCTCGGCCGCGGCGGTGGTGGCTCCCCTCTTTACTCTGCTGCCTCGTCACTAGCTCGGTGAGATCCTTCTCTTCTTTAGGCTACTGCTTCATGCTCCCTACTTGTGGTATCATCTTCTCTAGCATTTCCTCATCTTCTCATCATGCCTGGCCCAGAGGATAAGCTAGAGGCTCTTCAGGCCGCCCTAAGTGAAGCACAGGCCGAGCGCCGAAAGGCACAGGATGAGCTTGATCGTGAGGGTGACGCACAACAGGAGTTAGCTGCCACGGTAGCTGCATTGGTCATAGAACGTCTCCGTGCCGTACCAGCGTTTGCTGCAGCTCTCATTGCAGACCAGTCAGGGTCCACAGACTCGTCTGTTCCGCCTGCTGGTGGCGTTGCCAACGCCTCCACCCCTGCTCTTTCAGCTGGGGGGGGCTCAGCTCGGTCTCTCCCACCAGCGCGCCAGAAAGACTTCGAGACGCCGCCACCTCAATTCACCACGAAGCTCACCTTCATCTCTTGGGAAACACGTTTCAGTGCGTGGGCCCAAGGTGAGCTTTTGTGGGAATACTACTCTCCCGCCAAGGCACCTTTTATGCCGCAGCCGACGGAGGCCGCCCGTGCTGTTCGGGCTCTCATCAACGCCGGACCGGAAATTCTTCTGGACAACATCGGCACGTACAATGCCGACCCTATCCAAGGCACAAGTGCAGATCCAGTCGGTGCCTATGCACTCATCCGCCGCCGCAAGACAGTAACTGGGCATGCCGCCCAAAGCGCTCTCACTGTTCAGTTCAACACACTGCAAATGCGAGCGGATGAGATTGCAGACGAATACTGGGCCCGCAGCTTGCGGCTCCTACGTGACCTTGGGAAGGCTGCACCAGGCCCCCTCTCGGCCTGTCTTTCTATTGTTGCTGGCCTCATTCCTGAACTATCAGATCTTTATCTCCATGTGTCTCAGGCTGAGCTTGAGCGCCTTGCATCGTCTCTCGTCCCTGCTGATGCCCCACCAGGCATTGGTCCTCTCTTTGACTTCACTGCTGCATGCCTAACCGACTGGTGGAATGCCCTTCAGAACAAACGCATGCATCGTGCAGCCATTGCAGCTATCACCACCTCCTCACCATCCTCTTCAACTGCAGCGTCCTCCACCACTTCCTCTTCCCCGGCTGCAGCACACTCCACTCAGGCTTCCAACCGTGGAGGGAGCAGTGGCTCCGGCCCCGGCCAAGGTGAGGGCCGACAAAGTAAAGGGCGTGGGGGTGGTCGTGGGGGCAGAGGATCTGCTACCTCTGTCGCAGACGTTACCTGCTGGAACTGTGGCGCGACTGGTCACTCGGCGCCCAAGTGCCCCGCTCCCCGTGACGATGCACGACTTGCCTCATCCATGCGTGCTCACTGGGCACGCACCGGCGTCACAGCCTCATCAGCCGCAGCTGCCATGACTGTTTCCTCTTCCTCCTCTTCCTCAGCCCTGGCCACCACACTCGCTCCTCTCCAGCCGCCACCGCCATCTCCTACCACTTGGGGGTGGGTCCCTCCACCGTCTGGCCCTACCCACTATGGTCCCCCATCCTCACACTATTCAGCTCCTCATTGGGGACGGGACGATGGTCACTACTCCGAACGCTCATCAGACCGCTCCTCTGACCGCTCCTCCGAGCGCTCTGATTGCCGGGACGAGGAGCGCGCCCTCGAGCGACGGCTTGCCGAGCTTCTTCATCTTCGCTCTCAGGGAGGTGAGAGTGTGAGTGGCCGTGTTTCTGTCTGTGAGTCCGACGCCACTCTTCGTGGCTCATCCTCTGGGGCTGTTCAGGGGGACCTGCCTGATGATCGTGCATGGATTGAGGATTGGCAGTCACACACGTTACCCTCTCGTCTTGGTNGACGGGACGATGGTCACTACTCCGACCGCTCATCAGACCGCTCCTCTGACCGCTCCTCCGAGCGCTCTGATCGCCGGGACGAGGAGCGCGCCCTCGAGCGACGGCTTGCCGAGCTTCTTCATCTTCGCTCTCAGGGAGGTGAGAGTGTGAGTGGCCGTGTTTCTGTCTGTGAGTCCGACGCCACTCTTCGTGGCTCATCCTCTGGGGCTGTTCAGGGGGTCCTGCCTGATGATCGTGCATGGATTGAGGATTGGCAGTCACACACGTTACCCTCTCGTCTTGGTCCTTGCTCGTCGTCCTCTGCACGTGGTACCGTGGCTGTCTATTTGGCTCTCCCCTCCACACGTGCTTCCCCTGGCCTCTGGATTATTGACTCTGGAGCCACTCATCACATGACCTCCTGTCGTTCTTCCTTTGTGTCCCTTGGGCCTGTTCAGTCTGTCCGTTCTGTACGCACTGGCTCCGGCCAACTTCTCCCTGTCCAAGGTGTTGGTGTTGTTCGTTTTGTTGGTCCTAGTGGCACGGTCTACCTCCCCGACATTCTGTACGTCCCTGACCTTGAAGTCAGTCTGCTCTCTGTCACCACCCTTGACGATCAGGGCATGGACTTCTCGTCCAGCCGCAGCCTTGCCTCTATCTCCCTTCGTTCCTCCGGCCATGTCGTTCTTCGTGGTGTGCGCTGTGATCGCCTTTTTCGTGTGCCGCTCACATTCTCACCGTCTTCCGCTGCATCTGCATTTGTGCATGTGGCTCCTTCGCTGTCCCCCGCTCATGCTGAACTCCTGCATCGTTGCCTCTGTCACATTCACACTGCTACCATTCAGCGACTCCTACGCCTCCAGCCTGCACACGGCGTTGACCCTGCCACCTTCTCTCCACCCTGCTCTTCCACCTGCCTGGACTGTGCCAGCGGCAAAATGCATCGTTCACCCTTCTCAACGTCTGAGTCCACTACCTCTCATCCCCTTGACCTGGTCCATGACGATGTCATGAGTCCATTGCCACATGATTTCCTTGGGGGCCTTGGTCGTTACGTCCTGTGTCTCACAGATGACTTTTCTCCCTATCGTTGGGTGTTTGCGCTGCGACACAAAAGTGAGGTCACTGACGTCATTGAGTCCTGGCTTCCCCAGGCCGAGCGGACTTGTCTCCGGCCCTTGCGCGTGTTTCGCAATGGCCGTGGTGGTGAGTTCTTTGGTCCTACGTCCCGCTTCCTTGAATCCCGTGGTGTTCGCCTTGAGTCCTCTGCTCCGTACACCCCCCAGCAAAATGGTGTGTCTGAACGCTGGAACCACACTCTTGCATATGGGGTTCGCTCCTTGCTTTCTGCGTCTGGTCAGTCCCCACTCTTTGCTTTTGAGGCCATATCCTACATGACTTGGGTCTGGAACCGCATCCCTCATGGCCCTCTTCCTCACACTGTCACTCCCTTTGAACGCTGGACTGGTCAGCGTGCGGATCTTCGCCTTGCCCGTGTGTGGGGCTGTCTTGCCTCAGTCTGGGTGCCGACTGATCAACGTGATGGCAAACTGTCCCCACGTGGTCAGTTGTGCATCTTCCTTGGTATCTCCCCCTTCTTGAAGGTGTGGCGATTCTGGGATCCTTCCCGTTGCCGCGTCATCGAGTCTCGTGACGCCCTATTCTTTGAGCACCTATTTGAACGTGACACATCCCGCTTTGGTGGGTCCCTCTCTCCGTCTATTCGGGGTGGGGGTGGTTCTCTGCCCTCTGGTGGGCCTGATGGTCTGTCCTCTGGCGGGCCTGCTGGTCTCCCCTCAGAGCGTCCCTCGGACCCCACTGCCTCCTCTACTGAGCAGAGCACTCCCTTGCCCTTGCCTGGGTCCCCCTCTCCTGTGTCTCCCTCCTCCACTATCCCGGTGTCCTCTCCCAGTCCAGCCCCTGCCATTCCCACTGCTGCCTCTCTTGGCATCCCCACTGCTGCCTCCCCCGCAGCATCGTCCTCTACCTCCCCACTTGGTGCCGCCTCATCGCCTGTCCCTGTTGAGCCAACGCTCCCCTTCTCGCCACCTCGTTATGCGACTCCCCCTGTCTCTGCGTGTGCTCCGTCCATTCCTCCAGTCTCACCCTACACGCGCGGAGGGCGTCTCAGGGCTCTTCCCCCCCAGACTCAGCCTGTCATTTCCGGTGACCCTGGTCTTCGCGCCCTTGGTCTCACCACCTCTGGTCTGTCCGCATCTGCATCTGTCGTTCATCCCAGCACCGCACTTGGCTACTCTCTTATTGAACAAGAGTTCCACTCTGCCTTATCGTCCTCTGTTGCAGGCTATGTTGCCTCGTGCTTTGCTGCTGCTGGCCTCTCTCCTCTTCCCCCAGAACCACTGACTGTTCAGGCAGCCCGCACTGCCTCGGACTCCTCATTGTGGGAGAAGGCCATGAAGGCCGAGCTCGATGCACTGTCTGAGCACGGTGTCTATGAGCTCGTTGACCTCCCACCGGGTCGCAAGGCTGTTGCTGCCAAATGGGTGTATCGTCGGAAGCTGAATCCTGACAACACGGTGGAGCGGTACAAGGCTCGTCTTACCGCCAAGGGATTTTCTCAGATTCCTGGTGTTGATTTTGATGAGACCTTCGCTCCCGTCGGTCGATATACCACAGCCAGGGCTCTACTCAGTCTAGTNGGTGTCTATGAGCTCGTTGACCTCCCACCGGGTCGCAAGGCTGTCGCTGCCAAATGGGTGTATCGTCGGAAGCTGAATCCTGACAACACAGTGGAGCGGTACAAGGCTCGTCTTACCGTCAAGGGATTTTCTCAGATTCCTGGTGTTGATTTTGATGAGACCTTCGCTCCCGTCGGTCGATATACCACAGCCAGGGCTCTACTCAGTCTAGTCGCTCAACATGACTGGGAGCTCGAGCAGATGGACGTCAACAATGCCTTCCTGCATGGCAGGTTGGACGAAGAGATTTACATGGTGCAACCACCCGGGTTCTCTGATGGAACCAATCGGGTTTGGCGCTTGCGCAAGGCCCTCTATGGCCTCAAACAGTCACCACGGTGCTGGAACCAGGAGATCACCACCACCCTTGAGAAAGGTGGCTACAAGCGAAGTGTCGTTGACCCGGCACTGTTCCTTGGCCCCCCCACCAAACCACTTGTAGCCATTCTCGTCTACGTGGATGACCTCCTAATTGCCTCTCCCGATGCTGCAGCGGTGACAGCCGCCAAGTCCCTGCTGCAAGCGGCATACAAAATGAAGGATCTTGGCCCAGCTCGTGTCTTCCTAGGCATGGAGCTGGAACGCGACCGTGCACATCGTGTATTGCATGTGCATCAGGCCGCGTATATACGCAGCCTGGGGGAGCGCTTCACACCACTCCTCATCTCTATCCCTACAGCGTCCACGCCCATGACCCCAGCTGGCCAATCCCTACTCAAGTTACAGGACCTCTCAACCCTGGGGGAGCCGGTTGATGTCACAGACTACCTGTGTGTCATTGGCTCTCTCATGTACCTTGCTACCACCACGCGTGCAGATGTGGCCTTTGCCGTAAACTTCCTGTCTCAGTTCTCTCAGTGCCCTCGCGAGCGCCACCTCGAGGCAGCGTTGCGAGTGGTACGGTATGTTCTCTCCCGCCCCCGTGTTGGACTGTGCTTTCGTGCACAGCCCTCCGTGGTAGTCGACGGCTTCACGGACAGTGACTGGGCGCATGATTCTGATGCTCGCAGTCGCACGGGGTACGTCCTTCTAGTTGGAGGGACTGCCGTCTCCTGGAAGAGTGGCAAGCAAGGATGTGTGGCACGCAGCACCGCTGAGGCTGAGTATATAGCGTTGGGTGCAGGCACTTGTGAGGCTGTTTGGTTGTGCCGTCTGCTGCAACAACTACGTGTTCCCATCCGCTGTATCACTCTGCGTTGCGACAACCAAAGCACAAAAGCCATTGCTGAAAACAACGGCATGCACCACTCACGCACCAAGCACATCCATGTTGAGCATCATTTTGTTCGTGAATGCATTGTCGCCGGCATCGTTCGCATCGCATGGGTGGACACACGATCACAGAGAGCTGACTTTCTCACTAAGGCTCTCAGTCGCAATGTCTTCAAAAGTGTTGTTCACTCTGTGGGTCTCATCAGTCAGCACAATCCTGGTTGAAAGTCAGTGCTGTTGGCTCTTCTCGTCTCTTGTGGTCATCTCTTGTGACTCTTTCATGTGTGTGTGGGTTGCTTGTCTGCGGGTCATGGGGGAGTGTTGAAGTTCGTTGGCCACTCACAACTCTGTGCCCTCTTGCCTCTCACACTCTGCACACACTCTCTACATACTAAATGACAATGGTTCCTCCTGGGGAAGCGTCCAATGTGGCCATCATGGTTGGAGCCGCTGACACCATCAAGCTGCTTCTGCTGCTGGACCCAGGAGCACCCTTTGGCACAGCCGAGATCGTTGCATAAATCTTTCTGATCTCCATATGACTCTCAGTGATGCGGTAGATGCGTGGGCTCGTACACTCTTACTACCGTGCCCTGCTTCATATTGCCATGCCTTGCATGTGGTGGGGGAGTTGTATATTTCCCGGGTGCTGATCCTCAGGGGGCCACCGTGCCGGTTCTGAACGTGCATCGGTGAGAAGCCGCCACCGGTTAATTCCGAGTGGTCGGGCTCGACCCCCGGGTGGCGGCACTCATCCACTCGAGCTCGTCGCTCGTGGTGGGTGAGCGCTCACCGGTTCTAGGTTCGCTCGCTCCCCCTCCTCTCACTTGTCTTGGTGAAGTGTGGAAAGTTTTCTAAGGCAAAGCTTACCGCGTCCATGGCGCCTCTCATGCGTTGCCGTCACCCGCCTCACGTATTACGGGCTAGTCAAGTATCACACTAGCAACTACAAACAGTTGGCGGCCATACGGCAGACGATTCTTTTTGAGGGGTCCCTTAGCGCTGCACTAGTTGCAGCAACAAGGGACGACAGCGGTGACCATGACGACGACAGCGATGACGACTATAGCGACGACGACATTGACGACGATGAGAGCTTCGACGTCGCTGCGGGGTGGGGTTATGTGCGAGCATCCATCAGCTTTGCTTGCAGCCATCAGCTTTGCTCATGTTGTTAGCCTCTGCCACAAAGGGGGAGTGTTGGTGTGCCGTTGACATGGGTCGAGGTGTTGATGGCTGAGACCCGCACACTTGGTGGGTTGTACCAGTGTGATGAGGAAACTCAGCTCCTTGAAACCACCATCAGTGTTGTTGCTTTGTCAAGCTCTGCACCGCAGGGGGAGTGTTTGTGTGTGGACTTTGGCCTGACACCCTTATGAGGACAGCATGGCTAGGTTGGGTTTGGCACGATGCTCAGGACGAGGTTATGTTGGGCGAGACTCCAAGAAGTTTTATGTTAGGGACACTTGCCCATTCATTTTGCAACATGTAAGTTCACAGGGTACATTTGAGTTTAGCGTTTTCCGGCGTTTCAGCCCAGCTATGGTTGGTTGTTTGACTGTCCATGTGTGAAGCATGGTCAGGTGGTTCAAATTGCCGAATCATGTGGAATGATTGTTCTGATCTGTCCACATGATTGTAGTGGACCACTTGGACAGACCAAATGGCCGTCAGGTAACCTAGCTGATTGCGCGTTCATATGGGCGATCTGACAGGCTAATTCGGACATTCAACCAACTCAAGGCAGTGGAAGCAGTTTGTGTGTGTTGATCACTGAAAGGAGACAACCAAGTTGTCTCCTTTCAGTTCCCACCAAAATGAAGAACATGTGTCTATGTTTTTTCGTTCATAATGAATAAAACGAGCCAACGTAAACGTGACAACGAAAATCAAAGATTTCCAGTTTTTGTGAAGTGCCAAATGACCAGGTCTATTGTTGACATTTCTGCTAGACACTTTCAGGTTTGCTTTGTTCGGAATAAAATGCTTTGGGCTTGCCACAACAAATAGATACCGGGCCCCAGCTTCTTCTCTACACCCTATAAGAACACTCCGGTGAGCAGCAGCATCTCCCTCAGATGCCGGTCGGAAAAAATGGAATTTAGGATTTGGGCTTGACCGCCGTACTCCCAAGCTTGGAGATTGGCTGGATTTTGGGACCGTTGAGCTTCAGTGCAGTGAACGCCAGCAGGTGCAGCCCCACAATTAGGCACGCCTGATAGCCTATGGACTCGCCCACCTGCCACAGCCCAATGCAATGAGGTGTAGGATGCCGTGGTGTGATTGGACTCCGTGCATGTGCAAGCCTTGTGTATGTGCATGCGGAAGCAGTGTCATCGTGCAGTTGAACCCGACCCTGCTCCTAGGGCTCCACCATGCACGGCCTGCGGCCACGATGGAGGTGTGATGGGTCAGGTAATGGGAGGACATCCATGATGATCATCCATGATGGCCTGGTGTCTTCCTGACTGAAACTTCATGCACAGCTCTTCCTAGGCATGCCTTGCAACGATGGAGGGAAGGAA
>SZWC01017069.1:0-23248 GCA_023375785.1 Penium margaritaceum
GTTTGCCGCACTCTCCTTTGCCGCACTCTCGTTTGCCGCACTCTCGTTTGCCGCACTCTCGTTTGCCGCACTCTCCTTTGCCGCACTCCCGTTTGCCGCACTCTTGTTTGCCGCACTCTTCTTTGCCGCACTCTCGTTTGCCGCACTCTTGTTTGCCACACTCTCGTTTGCCGCACTCTCGTTTGCCGCAATCTCGTTTGCCACACTCTCATTTGCTGCACTCTCGTTTGCCGCACTGTCGTTTGCCGCACTCCCGTTTGCCGCACTCTTGTTTGCCGTACTCTCGTTTGCCCCACTCTCGTTTGCCGCACTCTCCTTTGCCGCACTCTCGTTTGCCGCACTCTCGTTTGCCGCACTCTTGTTTGCCACACTCTCGTTTGCCGCACTCTCGTTTGCCGCACTCTTGTTTGCCGCACTCTCGTTTGCCACACTCTGGTTTGCCGCACTCTCGTTTGCCGCACTCTTGTTTGCCGCACTCTTGTTTGCCACACACTTGTTTGCTGCACTCTCGTTTGCCGCACTCTCGTTTGCCGCACTCTCGTGTGCCGCACTCTCGTTTGCCGTACTCTCGTTTGCCGCACTCTTGTTTGCCACACACTTGTTTGCTGCACTCTCGTTTGCCGCACTCTCGTTTGCCGCACTCTCGTGTGCCGCACTCTCGTTTGCCGTACTCTCGTTTGCCCCAGTCTCGTTTGCCGCAGTCTCCTTTGCCGCACTCTCGTTTGCCGTACTCTCGTTTGCCCCAGTCTCGTTTGCCGCACACTCCTTTGCCGCACTCTCGTTTGCCGTACTCTTGTTTGCCGCACTCTCGTTTGCCGCACTCTCCTTTGCCACACTCTCCTTTGCCACACTCTCATTTGCCGCACTCTTGTTTGCCGCACTCTTCTTTGCCGCACTCTTGTTTGCCGTACTCTCATTTGCCGCACTCTTCTTTGCCGCACTCTCGTTTGCCGCACTCTTGTTTGCCGCACTCTTGTTTGCCGCACTCTCGTTTGCCGCACTCTCGTTTGCCGCACTCTTGTTTGCCGCACTCTCCTTTGCCGCACTCTCGTTTGCCGTACTCTCGTTTGCCCCAGTCTCGTTTGCCGCACTCTCCTTTGCCGCACTCTCGTTTGCCGCACTCTCGTTTGCCGCACTCTCGTTTGCCGCAATCTCGTTTGCTGCACTCCCGTTTGCCGCACTCCCGTTTGCCGCACTCTTGTTTGCCGCACTCTTGTTTGCCACACTCTTCTTTGCCGCACTCTCGTTTGCCGTACTCTCGTTTGCCCCAGTCTCGTTTGCCGCACTCTCCGCACTCTCGTTTGCTGTACTCTCATTTGCCGCACTCTCGCTTGCCGCACTCTCGTCTGCCGCACTCTCCTTTGCCGCTTTCTCGTTTGCCGCACGCTCCTTTGCCGCACTCTCGCTTGCCGCACTCTCGTCTGCCGCACTCTCCTTTGCCGCTTTCTCGTTTGCCGCACGCTCCTTTGCCGCACTCTCGCTTGCCGCACTCTCGTCTGCCGCACTCTCCTTTGCCGCTTTCTCGTTTGCCGCACGCTCCTTTGCCGCACTCTCGCTTGCCGCACTCTCGTCTGCCGCACTCTCCTTTGCCGCTTTCTCGTTTGCCGCACGCTCCTTTGCCGCACTCTCGCTTGCCGCACTCTCGTCTGCCGCACTCTCCTTTGCCGCTTTCTCGTTTGCCGCACGCTCCTTTGCCGCACTCTCGCTTGCCGCACTCTCGTCTGCCGCACTCTCCTTTGCCGCTTTCTCGTTTGCCGCACGCTCCTTTGCCGCACTCTCGCTTGCCGCACTCTCGTCTGCCGCACTCTCCTTTGCCGCTTTCTCGTTTGCCGCACGCTCCTTTGCCGCACTCTCGCTTGCCGCACTCTCGTCTGCCGCACTCTCCTTTGCCGCTTTCTCGTTTGCCGCACGCTCCTTTGCCGCACTCTCGCTTGCCGCACTCTCGTCTGCCGCACTCTCCTTTGCCGCTTTCTCGTTTGCCGCACGCTCCTTTGCCGCACTCTCGCTTGCCGCACTCTCGTCTGCCGCACTCTCCTTTGCCGCTTTCTCGTTTGCCGCACGCTCCTTTGCCGCACTCTCGCTTGCCGCACTCTCGTCTGCCGCACTCTCCTTTGCCGCTTTCTCGTTTGCCGCACGCTCCTTTGCCGCACTCTCGCTTGCCGCACTCTCGTCTGCCGCACTCTCCTTTGCCGCTTTCTCGTTTGCCGCACGCTCCTTTGCCGCACTCTCGCTTGCCGCACTCTCGTCTGCCGCACTCTCCTTTGCCGCTTTCTCGTTTGCCGCACGCTCCTTTGCCGCACTCTCGCTTGCCGCACTCTCGTCTGCCGCACTCTCCTTTGCCGCTTTCTCGTTTGCCGCACGCTCCTTTGCCGCACTCTCGCTTGCCGCACTCTCGTCTGCCGCACTCTCCTTTGCCGCTTTCTCGTTTGCCGCACGCTCCTTTGCCGCACTCTCGCTTGCCGCACTCTCGTCTGCCGCACTCTCCTTTGCCGCTTTCTCGTTTGCCGCACGCTCCTTTGCCGCACTCTCGCTTGCCGCACTCTCGTCTGCCGCACTCTCCTTTGCCGCTTTCTCGTTTGCCGCACGCTCCTTTGCCGCACTCTCGCTTGCCGCACTCTCGTCTGCCGCACTCTCCTTTGCCGCTTTCTCGTTTGCCGCACGCTCCTTTGCCGCACTCTCGCTTGCCGCACTCTCGTCTGCCGCACTCTCCTTTGCCGCTTTCTCGTTTGCCGCACGCTCCTTTGCCGCACTCTCGCTTGCCGCACTCTCGTCTGCCGCACTCTCCTTTGCCGCTTTCTCGTTTGCCGCACGCTCCTTTGCCGCACTCTCGCTTGCCGCACTCTCGTCTGCCGCACTCTCCTTTGCCGCTTTCTCGTTTGCCGCACGCTCCTTTGCCGCACTCTCGCTTGCCGCACTCTCGTCTGCCGCACTCTCCTTTGCCGCTTTCTCGTTTGCCGCACGCTCCTTTGCCGCACTCTCGCTTGCCGCACTCTCGTCTGCCGCACTCTCCTTTGCCGCTTTCTCGTTTGCCGCACGCTCCTTTGCCGCACTCTCGCTTGCCGCACTCTCGTCTGCCGCACTCTCCTTTGCCGCTTTCTCGTTTGCCGCACGCTCCTTTGCCGCACTCTCGCTTGCCGCACTCTCGTCTGCCGCACTCTCCTTTGCCGCTTTCTCGTTTGCCGCACGCTCCTTTGCCGCACTCTCGCTTGCCGCACTCTCGTCTGCCGCACTCTCCTTTGCCGCTTTCTCGTTTGCCGCACGCTCCTTTGCCGCACTCTCGCTTGCCGCACTCTCGTCTGCCGCACTCTCCTTTGCCGCTTTCTCGTTTGCCGCACGCTCCTTTGCCGCACTCTCGCTTGCCGCACTCTCGTCTGCCGCACTCTCCTTTGCCGCTTTCTCGTTTGCCGCACGCTCCTTTGCCGCACTCTCGCTTGCCGCACTCTCGTCTGCCGCACTCTCCTTTGCCGCTTTCTCGTTTGCCGCACGCTCCTTTGCCGCACTCTCGCTTGCCGCACTCTCGTCTGCCGCACTCTCCTTTGCCGCTTTCTCGTTTGCCGCACGCTCCTTTGCCGCACTCTCGCTTGCCGCACTCTCGTCTGCCGCACTCTCCTTTGCCGCTTTCTCGTTTGCCGCACGCTCCTTTGCCGCACTCTCGCTTGCCGCACTCTCGTCTGCCGCACTCTCCTTTGCCGCTTTCTCGTTTGCCGCACGCTCCTTTGCCGCACTCTCGCTTGCCGCACTCTCGTCTGCCGCACTCTCCTTTGCCGCTTTCTCGTTTGCCGCACGCTCCTTTGCCGCACTCTCGCTTGCCGCACTCTCGTCTGCCGCACTCTCCTTTGCCGCTTTCTCGTTTGCCGCACGCTCCTTTGCCGCACTCTCGCTTGCCGCACTCTCGTCTGCCGCACTCTCCTTTGCCGCTTTCTCGTTTGCCGCACGCTCCTTTGCCGCACTCTCGCTTGCCGCACTCTCGTCTGCCGCACTCTCCTTTGCCGCACTCTCGTTTGCCGCAATCTCGTTTGCCGCACTCTTGTTGCCGCACTCTCGTTTGCCGTACTCTCGTTTGCCGCACTCTTGTCTGCCGCACTGCCGCACTCTCGTTTGCCGTACTCTCGTTTGCCCCACTCTCGTTTGCCGCACTCTCCTTTGCCGCACTCTCGTTTGCCGCATTCTCGTTTGCCGCACTCTCGTTTGCCGCACTCTCGTTTGCCGCACTCTCCTTTGCCGCACTCCCGTTTGCCGCACTCTTGTTTGCGGCACTCTTGTTTGCCACACTCTCGTTTGCCGCACTCTCGTTTGCCGCACTCTCGTTTGCCGTACTCTTGTTTGCCGCACTCTTGTTGCCGCACTCTCGTTTGCCGTACTCTCGTTTGCCCCACTCTCGTTTACCGCACTCTCCTTTGCCGCACTCTCGTTTGCCACACTCTTGTTCGCCGCACTCTTGTTTGCTGCACTCTCGTTTGCTGCACTCTCGTTTGCCGTACTCTCGTTTGCCCCACTCTCGTTTACCGCACTCTCCTTTGCCGCACTCTCGTTTGCCACACTCTTGTTCGCCGCACTCTTGTTTGCTGCACTCTCGTTTGCTGCACTCTCGTTTGCTGCACTCTTGTTTGCTGCACTCTCGTTTGCTGCACTCTCGTTTGCCACACTCTTGTTTGCCCCACTCTTGTTTGCTGCACTCTCGTTTACTGTACTCTCGTTTGCTGCACTCTCGTTTGCCACACACTTGTTTGCTACACTCTCGTTTGCTGCACTCTCGTTTGCCGCACTCTGGTTTGCCGCACTCTCGTTTGCCGCACTCTCGTTTGCCGTACTCTCATTTGCCCCACTCTGGTTTTCTGCACTCTCCTTTTCTGCACTCTCGTTTGCCGCACTCTCGTTTGCCGCACTCTCGTTTGCCGCACTCTCGTTTGCCGTACTCTCATTTGCCCCACTCTGGTTTTCTGCACTCTCCTTTTCTGCACTCTCGTTTGCCGCACTCTCGTTTGCCGCACTCTCGTTTGCCGTACTCTCATTTGCCCCACTCTGGTTTTCTGCACTCTCCTTTTCTGCACTCTCGTTTGCCGCACTCTCCTTTGCCGCACTCTCGTTTGCCGTACTCTCATTTGCCCCACTCTCGTTTTCTGCACTCTCCTTTTCTGCACTCTCGTTTGCCGCACTCTCGTTTGCCGCACTCTCGTTTGCCGTACTCTTGTTTGCCCCACTCTTGTTTGCCGCACTCTCCTTTGCCGCACTCTCGTTTGCCGCACTCTCGTTTGCCGCACTCTCGTTTGCCGCACTCTCGTTTGCCGTACTCTTGTTTGCCCCACTCTTGTTTGCCGCACTCTCCTTTGCCGCACTCTCGTTTGCCGCACTCTCGTTTGCCGCACTCTCGTTTGCCGCACTCTCCTTTGCCGCTTTCCCGTTTGCCGCACTCTTGTTTGCCGCACTCTTCTTTGCCGCACTCTCGTTTGCCGCACTCTTGTTTGCCACACTCTTGTTTGCCGCACTCTCGTTTGCCGCACTCTCGTTTGCCGCAATCTCGTTTGACACACTCTCATTTGCTGCACTCTCGTTTGCCGCACTCTCGTTTGCCGCACTCCCGTTTGCCGCACTCTTGTTTGCCGTACTCTCGTTTGCCCCACTCTCGTTTACCGCACTCTCCTTTGCCGCACTCTCGTTTGCCGCACTCTTGTTTGCCACACTCTCGTTTGCCGCACTCTCGTTTGCCGCACTCTGGTTTGCCACACTCTGGTTTGCCGCACTCTCGTTTGCCGCACTCTTGTTTGCCGCACTCTTGTTTGCCACACACTTGTTTACTGCACTCTCCTTTGCCGCACTCTCGTTTGCCGCACTCTCGTTTGCCGCAACTTGTTTGCCGTACTCTCGTTTGCCCCAGTCTCGTTTGCCGCACTCTCCTTTGCCGCACTCTCCTTTGCCGCACTCTAGTTTGCCGTACTCTCGTTTGCCCCAGTCTCGTTTGCCGCGCTCTCCTTTGCCGCACTCTCGTTTGCCGTACTCTTGTTTGCCGCACTCTTGTTTGCCGCACTCTCCTTTGCCACACTCTCGTTTGCCACACTCTCATTTGCCACACTCTTGTTTGCCGCACTCTTGTTTGCCGCACTCTTCTTTGCCGCACTCTCGTTTGCCGTACTCTCGTTTGCCGCACTCTTCTTTGCCGCACTCTCGTTTGCCGCACTCTTGTTTGCCGCACTCTTGTTTGCCGCACTCTCGTTTGCCGCACTCTCGTTTGCCACACTCTTGTTTGCCACACTCTTCTTTGCCGCACTCTCGTTTGCCGTACTCTCGTTTGCCCCAGTCTTGTTTGCCGCAGTCTCCTTTGCCGCACTCTCGTTTGCCGCACTCTCGTTTGCCGCACTCTCGTTTGCCGCAATCTCGTTTACCGCACTCCCGTTTGCCGCACTCCCGTTTGCCGCACTCTTGTTTGCCGCACTCTTGTTTGCCACACTCTTCTTTGCCGCACTCTCGTTTGCCGTACTCTCGTTTGCCCCAGTCTCGTTTGCCGCCCTCTCGTTTGCCGCCCTCTCGTTTGCCGCCCTCTCGTTTGCCGCCCTCTCGTTTGCCGCCCTCTCGTTTGCCGCCCTCTCGTTTGCCGCCCTCTCGTTTGCCGCCCTCTCGTTTGCCGCCCTCTCGTTTGCCGCCCTCTCGTTTGCCGCCCTCTCGTTTGCCGCCCTCTCGTTTGCCGCCCTCTCGTTTGCCGCCCTCTCGTTTGCCGCCCTCTCGTTTGCCGCCCTCTCGTTTGCCGCCCTCTCGTTTGCCGCCCTCTCGTTTGCCGCCCTCTCGTTTGCCGCCCTCTCGTTTGCCGCCCTCTCGTTTGCCGCCCTCTCGTTTGCCGCCCTCTCGTTTGCCGCCCTCTCGTTTGCCGCCCTCTCGTTTGCCGCCCTCTCGTTTGCCGCCCTCTCGTTTGCCGCCCTCTCGTTTGCCGCCCTCTCGTTTGCCGCCCTCTCGTTTGCCGCCCTCTCGTTTGCCGCCCTCTCGTTTGCCGCCCTCTCGTTTGCCGCCCTCTCGTTTGCCGCCCTCTCGTTTGCCGCCCTCTCGTTTGCCGCCCTCTCGTTTGCCGCCCTCTCGTTTGCCGCCCTCTCGTTTGCCGCCCTCTCGTTTGCCGCCCTCTCGTTTGCCGCCCTCTCGTTTGCCGCCCTCTCGTTTGCCGCCCTCTCGTTTGCCGCCCTCTCGTTTGCCGCCCTCTCGTTTGCCGCCCTCTCGTTTGCCGCCCTCTCGTTTGCCGCCCTCTCGTTTGCCGCCCTCTCGTTTGCCGCCCTCTCGTTTGCCGCCCTCTCGTTTGCCGCCCTCTCGTTTGCCGCCCTCTCGTTTGCCGCCCTCTCGTTTGCCGCCCTCTCGTTTGCCGCCCTCTCGTTTGCCGCCCTCTCGTTTGCCGCCCTCTCGTTTGCCGCCCTCTCGTTTGCCGCCCTCTCGTTTGCCGCCCTCTCGTTTGCCGCCCTCTCGTTTGCCGCCCTCTCGTTTGCCGCCCTCTCGTTTGCCGCCCTCTCGTTTGCCGCCCTCTCGTTTGCCGCCCTCTCGTTTGCCGCCCTCTCGTTTGCCGCCCTCTCGTTTGCCGCCCTCTCGTTTGCCGCCCTCTCGTTTGCCGCCCTCTCGTTTGCCGCCCTCTCGTTTGCCGCCCTCTCGTTTGCCGCCCTCTCGTTTGCCGCCCTCTCGTTTGCCGCCCTCTCGTTTGCCGCCCTCTCGTTTGCCGCCCTCTCGTTTGCCGCCCTCTCGTTTGCCGCCCTCTCGTTTGCCGCCCTCTCGTTTGCCGCCCTCTCGTTTGCCGCCCTCTCGTTTGCCGCCCTCTCGTTTGCCGCCCTCTCGTTTGCCGCCCTCTCGTTTGCCGCCCTCTCGTTTGCCGCCCTCTCGTTTGCCGCCCTCTCGTTTGCCGCCCTCTCGTTTGCCGCCCTCTCGTTTGCCGCCCTCTCGTTTGCCGCCCTCTCGTTTGCCGCCCTCTCGTTTGCCGCCCTCTCGTTTGCCGCCCTCTCGTTTGCCGCCCTCTCGTTTGCCGCCCTCTCGTTTGCCGCCCTCTCGTTTGCCGCCCTCTCGTTTGCCGCCCTCTCGTTTGCCGCCCTCTCGTTTGCCGCCCTCTCGTTTGCCGCCCTCTCGTTTGCCGCCCTCTCGTTTGCCGCCCTCTCGTTTGCCGCCCTCTCGTTTGCCGCCCTCTCGTTTGCCGCCCTCTCGTTTGCCGCCCTCTCGTTTGCCGCCCTCTCGTTTGCCGCCCTCTCGTTTGCCGCCCTCTCGTTTGCCGCCCTCTCGTTTGCCGCCCTCTCGTTTGCCGCCCTCTCGTTTGCCGCCCTCTCGTTTGCCGCCCTCTCGTTTGCCGCCCTCTCGTTTGCCGCCCTCTCGTTTGCCGCCCTCTCGTTTGCCGCCCTCTCGTTTGCCGCCCTCTCGTTTGCCGCCCTCTCGTTTGCCGCCCTCTCGTTTGCCGCCCTCTCGTTTGCCGCCCTCTCGTTTGCCGCCCTCTCGTTTGCCGCCCTCTCGTTTGCCGCCCTCTCGTTTGCCGCCCTCTCGTTTGCCGCCCTCTCGTTTGCCGCCCTCTCGTTTGCCGCCCTCTCGTTTGCCGCCCTCTCGTTTGCCGCCCTCTCGTTTGCCGCCCTCTCGTTTGCCGCCCTCTCGTTTGCCGCCCTCTCGTTTGCCGCCCTCTCGTTTGCCGCCCTCTCGTTTGCCGCCCTCTCGTTTGCCGCCCTCTCGTTTGCCGCCCTCTCGTTTGCCGCCCTCTCGTTTGCCGCCCTCTCGTTTGCCGCCCTCTCGTTTGCCGCCCTCTCGTTTGCCGCCCTCTCGTTTGCCGCCCTCTCGTTTGCCGCCCTCTCGTTTGCCGCCCTCTCGTTTGCCGCCCTCTCGTTTGCCGCCCTCTCGTTTGCCGCCCTCTCGTTTGCCGCCCTCTCGTTTGCCGCCCTCTCGTTTGCCGCCCTCTCGTTTGCCGCCCTCTCGTTTGCCGCCCTCTCGTTTGCCGCCCTCTCGTTTGCCGCCCTCTCGTTTGCCGCCCTCTCGTTTGCCGCCCTCTCGTTTGCCGCCCTCTCGTTTGCCGCCCTCTCGTTTGCCGCCCTCTCGTTTGCCGCCCTCTCGTTTGCCGCCCTCTCGTTTGCCGCCCTCTCGTTTGCCGCCCTCTCGTTTGCCGCCCTCTCGTTTGCCGCCCTCTCGTTTGCCGCCCTCTCGTTTGCCGCCCTCTCGTTTGCCGCCCTCTCGTTTGCCGCCCTCTCGTTTGCCGCCCTCTCGTTTGCCGCCCTCTCGTTTGCCGCCCTCTCGTTTGCCGCCCTCTCGTTTGCCGCCCTCTCGTTTGCCGCCCTCTCGTTTGCCGCCCTCTCGTTTGCCGCCCTCTCGTTTGCCGCCCTCTCGTTTGCCGCCCTCTCGTTTGCCGCCCTCTCGTTTGCCGCCCTCTCGTTTGCCGCCCTCTCGTTTGCCGCCCTCTCGTTTGCCGCCCTCTCGTTTGCCGCCCTCTCGTTTGCCGCCCTCTCGTTTGCCGCCCTCTCGTTTGCCGCCCTCTCGTTTGCCGCCCTCTCGTTTGCCGCCCTCTCGTTTGCCGCCCTCTCGTTTGCCGCCCTCTCGTTTGCCGCCCTCTCGTTTGCCGCCCTCTCGTTTGCCGCCCTCTCGTTTGCCGCCCTCTCGTTTGCCGCCCTCTCGTTTGCCGCCCTCTCGTTTGCCGCCCTCTCGTTTGCCGCCCTCTCGTTTGCCGCCCTCTCGTTTGCCGCCCTCTCGTTTGCCGCCCTCTCGTTTGCCGCCCTCTCGTTTGCCGCCCTCTCGTTTGCCGCCCTCTCGTTTGCCGCCCTCTCGTTTGCCGCCCTCTCGTTTGCCGCCCTCTCGTTTGCCGCCCTCTCGTTTGCCGCCCTCTCGTTTGCCGCCCTCTCGTTTGCCGCCCTCTCGTTTGCCGCCCTCTCGTTTGCCGCCCTCTCGTTTGCCGCCCTCTCGTTTGCCGCCCTCTCGTTTGCCGCCCTCTCGTTTGCCGCCCTCTCGTTTGCCGCCCTCTCGTTTGCCGCCCTCTCGTTTGCCGCCCTCTCGTTTGCCGCCCTCTCGTTTGCCGCCCTCTCGTTTGCCGCCCTCTCGTTTGCCGCCCTCTCGTTTGCCGCCCTCTCGTTTGCCGCCCTCTCGTTTGCCGCCCTCTCGTTTGCCGCCCTCTCGTTTGCCGCCCTCTCGTTTGCCGCCCTCTCGTTTGCCGCCCTCTCGTTTGCCGCCCTCTCGTTTGCCGCCCTCTCGTTTGCCGCCCTCTCGTTTGCCGCCCTCTCGTTTGCCGCCCTCTCGTTTGCCGCCCTCTCGTTTGCCGCCCTCTCGTTTGCCGCCCTCTCGTTTGCCGCCCTCTCGTTTGCCGCCCTCTCGTTTGCCGCCCTCTCGTTTGCCGCCCTCTCGTTTGCCGCCCTCTCGTTTGCCGCCCTCTCGTTTGCCGCCCTCTCGTTTGCCGCCCTCTCGTTTGCCGCCCTCTCGTTTGCCGCCCTCTCGTTTGCCGCCCTCTCGTTTGCCGCCCTCTCGTTTGCCGCCCTCTCGTTTGCCGCCCTCTCGTTTGCCGCCCTCTCGTTTGCCGCCCTCTCGTTTGCCGCCCTCTCGTTTGCCGCCCTCTCGTTTGCCGCCCTCTCGTTTGCCGCCCTCTCGTTTGCCGCCCTCTCGTTTGCCGCCCTCTCGTTTGCCGCCCTCTCGTTTGCCGCCCTCTCGTTTGCCGCCCTCTCGTTTGCCGCCCTCTCGTTTGCCGCCCTCTCGTTTGCCGCCCTCTCGTTTGCCGCCCTCTCGTTTGCCGCCCTCTCGTTTGCCGCCCTCTCGTTTGCCGCCCTCTCGTTTGCCGCCCTCTCGTTTGCCGCCCTCTCGTTTGCCGCCCTCTCGTTTGCCGCCCTCTCGTTTGCCGCCCTCTCGTTTGCCGCCCTCTCGTTTGCCGCCCTCTCCTTTGCCGCACTCTCGTTTGCCGCACTTTCCTTTGCCGCACTCTCGTTTGCCGCACTCTCGTTTGCCGCACTCCCGTTTGCCGCACTCTTGTTTGCCGCACTCTCGTTTGCCGCACTTTCCTTTGCCGCACTCTCGTTTGCCGCACTCTCGTTTGCCGTACTCTTGTTTGCCGCACTCTCGTTTGCCGCACTCTCGTTCGCCGCACTCCCGTTTGCTGTCCAGGCACTGGGGCACTGAAGGACAGGGATAGATGAGCGCATAGGAACTGGGGCAATGACGGATAAGGCAATAGCGTTGTCAACACTGCAGCATGCATTGCGGTGCCTTGGGCCTGTCTTCCGGCAGCCACTCCCGCTCTTGCTCATTGCCCTACGGATCATGCCACAATGGCTCCGGACCTTTGTTGCGTCAGTCGTCACTTCTCGTTGCTCTCCTAGTCTGCTTTGCTGAGGCTGATGTAGGCCAGTTTAAGCTGATGTCTGCTGGTGCAATGGTGAGTACTTGAGTGCACAACGACATACGTCTGTTGATACCACACAACGATACCAGTTCACAACGACATACGTCTGTTGGTACCATTTTAGAGACACAGGAGACACGCACACCATGCCATGCCATGCCATGCCACCATCCACACAGCACACCTTCATGATGGTGGTCATGTAGCGCGGGCAGTAGCGGACCAACCGCGGTGCGTGGTGAAGGATGGCATGGAACAACCAGCCCAAGCGCTGCGCACCAAGTCCAGACAGACTGGAAGCGTCTAGAACCCGGTTCGCCATAACCTCCGCCGTCTCCTGCCAGTGTCAAACAACCGCAACGGCCAAGTGACCATCCAAAGCAAATGAACGAGTGACAACAGCTTGGGGTTGCTCGTGTGCAAGACTGGCGGCGTGGCACTGCGGACGAATCCAAGACACATCTGCAAAAGTGAGGGCATGGGCATCGGCAACTGCATGGGGATCTGCGTGCTCATGGGCATGGGCATGGGAATCAGCCTGTGCATGGGCATGTGCATGGGTATGTGCATGGGCATCTGTCTCTGCAGGCTCACAGGAGCAATGACAACACTCCCTGCCTGCATGCGCCGCACCTTGTCGTTCGTCGCAATGGCCACGGCCAAGTCGACGATCATGGCCTTCATCTCCTCCCGAGCCACGGCACGTCGGGCCATGGGCAACGCCGGAATCACACTGGGATTGGACACGTACGGCGGCGGGCACGTGTCGCGGGACAGCACGGGCACGTCAGGCCCATCCCCCTCCGTCCCGTCGAGGTGCTCCTCTCCCTGTTCGTTCACCAGATAGCCATGCCGCTTCTGCTGCAGCACCTCCCGACCGCTGCGCCAAGAACCCAGGCCATGCTCTCCCTGGTGGCCTGCGCCACCGCCTGCGCCGCCGCCGCCAAGCAGTCTCGCAACACTCTGCTGCGGCAGTGTCGGGGGGACAAACTTGAGACACCACAGGTCGGAAGGTCGGAGGCGGAGTCCCACCGAGGATAGCGGCAGCGCAACACTCTCCGTCGACCTCCTCAGCAGCCGGCTGAGGTACTCTTGGGGGACGTGCACGCGCCGCAGCTGTCTCCTCCTCCTCTTCCTCCTCTCCTCAGGCGACTCGTCGACAGGAGTGCATGGTGCTTGCATGGGAAGGAGGCTGGCCAGCACCGTCGCCGCGAGATTCCCCGGCCCTGCCGACGGCGGAAAATGTGGCGGAGAGGATGGGCCTCTTCTGGCGGCAGCGGAGGCGACAATAGGGCCAGATCCTGAGGGAAGTGAAGGCTTGTGATGAACCTCCTCGACTCTCGGCCTGGCGCACACCCTCGTGCTGCTGCCGTCCAGCCTGCCCTCCCGTGCGATCTCTGCTCTGGCTGAGTGGGCAGGACAGTGCACCGCCGACGCGGACTTGCACGAGCAAGCTCTTGCCGTGGTGTGCCGTGCAGGTGCACGTGCCGAATGCTGAAGCCGTGGGTTCGGCTCCGACGACGCCGCGGGCAGCCCCTCAGCAGCGTCAGTCTCCGACTGCAGAGCGATGTGTCGCTTCAGTGGGAGCTGCCGGTGTTCGAGGCCGTTGAGCAGTGCCGCAAGTCTGGCTGAGAGCGGGAGAGCAACCGAGTTCTGCGAGCATTGCGCCGACGAAGACGGTGACACCGAGCGTCTCTGCTGCTGCTGCTGCTGCTGCTGCTGCTGCTGCTGCTTCTGCTGCTGCTCCTGCTCCTGTTGCTGTTGCTGTTGCATGTTCTGGTGCTGCTGCTGCTTCTGCTGCTTCTGCCGGTGCCCTGGCGCTTGGAGCCGCTGGCAAGGGTCCTGTTGCTGCTGCTGGCCATGCTGATGTTGAAGCTGGAGCTCAACCCGGCCCTGCCGATCCTCCGGTCTCCCACGGCGAGCTCGCGACGAGAGCTCGCATGCTCTGAAGCCCACGGCAGCGCTGGCCACGCTCTCCGATGGCTGCAGCGGTTGGGACGAGCCGCAGGCTGCCGCAACCTCGACCTCGACTCCCGCCGCTGCCAGTATAGCTGCGGCTATGGCTGCGTCCTCTCCCCTGCCTTGGACGCGCTGCGGTGAGTGGCCCCAAAGATGGTCGCGCACGGCGATCTGCAGCGCAGGCAAGCCAAAGCGAGGGGGAGGAGGAGGGGGGGGGGGAGGAGGAGGGGGAGGAGGGGGAGGAGGAGGAGGAGAGGTCATGGGTGCATTAGAGGGATGCTGAAGGGCCAGAGGCGTCTGCTGCAGCGCCAGAGGAGTCTGCTGCAGCGCCATAGGAGTCTGCTGCGGCACAAGAGGAGTCTGCTGCAGCGCCAGAGGCGTCTGCTGCAGCGCCAGAGGAGTCTGCTGCAGCGCCACAGGAGTCTGCTGCAGCGCCAGAGGCGTCTGCTGGAGCGCCAGAGGAGTCTGCTGCAGCGCCACAGGAGTCTGCTGCAGCGCCAGAGGAGTCTGCTGCAGCGCCAGAGGAGTCTGCTGCAGCGCCAGAGGAGTCTGCTGCAGCGCCAGAGGAGTCTGCTGCAGAGCCAGAGGCGTCTGCTGCAGCGCCAGAGGAGTCTGCTGCAGCGCCACAGGAGTCTGCTGCAGCGCCACAGGAGCCTGCTGCAGCGCCACAGGAGTCTGCTGCAGCGCCACAGGAGTCTG
This sequence comes from Penium margaritaceum, assembly GCA_023375785.1. Classification (NCBI taxonomy): domain Eukaryota; kingdom Viridiplantae; phylum Streptophyta; class Zygnematophyceae; order Desmidiales; family Peniaceae; genus Penium; species Penium margaritaceum. The sequence continues at coordinate 13,964 of SZWC01017069.1, forward strand.
CTGCAGCGCCAGAGGCGTCTGCTGCAGCGCCAGAGGAGTCTGCTGCAGCGCCAGAGGAGTCTGCTGCAGCGCCACAGGAATCTGCTGCAGCGCCACAGGATTCTGCTGCAACGCCACAGGAGTCTGCTGCAGCGCCACAGGAGTCTGCTGCAGCGCCAGAGGAGTCTCCCCGCCGTTATGCTCTCCCATCAGGGTCAGCGAACCAGCAATCGCCGGCAGTGCAGGCTGGAAGATGTGCCGGCCTGGCACGTCTTCAAGCCGCCGTCCTGCATTCAACGGCGCCGCAGTCAACGCTTCCCAGTCGGAGGAGGGGTTCGTGGAGGCCAATCGGAGCGCGGAGCCGTCGTGAACAGGTGGAGGCTTGGAGGCCGGAGCAGCAGGCACGCCGACCCAATGCTCGCTGCGTGGCTGCGACCCGCCTTCTCCCGAAAACAGAACGCGTCGGCCGTAGACTGACGTGCTTTGAGAGCGACGGCCTGAGGGCGGCGGATGCGCGTGGTCTCCTGCCAGCAGCCGCTGCAGGTCCGATTGGAACACGTCGGCTTCCGCCCAGAGAGACGAGAGGCTTGAGAAGGATGGCGCTGGCAACAGCGGTGGTGATAGTGGTGGCGGTGGCGTAAGCCCCTGAGGGTCCATCGGACTTGCACACGGCTGGGGGTCCATCGGACTTGCACCCGGCTGGGGGTCCATCGGAGGGACGTCCAGTGACTCGCTCGATGCTAACAGGCACTCGCGCAGCCGCAAACGACGCTTGTGACGGTGCTGCTGCTCATACAGATCATACCGACGCTAGTGGTGCTCGTGCCGTCGCACCTGCAGCCGCTGATCCTGATGCTGATGATGTTACTCGACCTGCCCCCAAACACGTAGCCGCCGCTGCTGGTGCTTTTACTCTTGCAGGCACGAGGTGCGTTGCTTCTTAGGCTCCGTTTGGATTGCTAAGCATTAGGGTTCACGGTCGCAGTTTTCTGCGAAACGCATTGGTTCACTGCGACTGTGGAAGCGACTCTCTGTTTGGTTTGCACTGCGACCGCTTATCAGACAGGTCCTGGCGTCCGGATTGTCCTGCCACGTTTGTGTCTCGTCACCAGTCAGTCGGGCATTCTGGGGGCGGATGGCAAGAAGTCGCAATCGCAGTCCGTGCAGTTCTCAAGGCCGCATACATGAACAGTTACCACGGTCCAGGACCTTGCCAGCACGGTCGCGTTCTTTTATCGTTTAGCGCCGACATTCTATCGTTTTGCGTTGAATCGCATAGAATCGCAACCGTGAACCCTAATTCTGAGCAATCCAAACGAACCCTTAGTGCCGATGACGGCCGTTCTTTCGAAGACAGCAGCTCAGTGTCCTCCCGAGCAACCCTCATGAGACAACGGCAGAAGCGAGCGGCGCGAGGGACACCAGTTGGCATCGGCCAAGCGGTGCTGCAGCACATCGTGGGGTGTTCCTTGCACGTTGACTTTACGCCCTTATGTTGTGTACACCATGCGACGGTTGTACGCATCTAAGAAAAATGCGCGTGGCCAATCGCACGATTCATCGCACGCCGGTACGCCTGAAGCGAGGCCTTTGTTTTTGCTCGGTTCATCCAAGTCGATTGCACACAACGGTGCAAAGGTTACTTGACAGTCAGATCTATCGACAGCCGTTAGATCGTTAGATTGAATGGAGCGCGACCGGAAGCTGTCCTTTTCTGTAATCTTTTTGTGCCCACGACTTTGGCCATGCGATGCATATGCAAATGTAAAGACATTTGTGAGTCTTCACATTGATAAGCACAAGAGTTCAGACTCGTTCCCTGTGGAGATCCGATGCCTGCCATACTTTTGCAGTCATTTCGTTAAGCATTACGAGTGAGCGTAATCGAAGTAGCAAAAAAAATTCGCTAACGTTTAACATTCAAACAGCTCCCGTTTTTATGCATAGTAGGACAAAATTACAGCGTGTGCTGCATAACGTCTAAAAAGACAAAAAGATACGAAATAGATATTCACAAGTTGCCACTATTCACTGTGCGCACAGCCATCGTGCTCACAATGGGAAACACGGCGACTCATGATACAGGTTATCAGGTGATGGTGAGAGCATCATCCTTCAGCGATGATTCCATCATTATGATGCATACGATGGGAATGAATCTGATTTAAAAAGCTTCATATGGGCCGCGTTCTCTTACCCCTTTTTTTGTCGTAGGAAGTGTCGAACCAGTTTTTTGCGGTTTTGTATGTTGTTGTCCGCTTCTGGAAAAACACCTTTTTTGCCCGCTGTTTTGGGCGAGTGTCCCGCTTGTTCACTGGACACGTCACATGTTTTTCCCTGAAGGCATTGGTCGAACTATGGATCCCGTGGTCCACGGCGAGCAGAGCATGCGTGTAGTGCTGCCACAGCTCAATGAAAGCCTGCTGGAGCCTGAACAATTTGGAAACAAACCTGTAAGCGGATCCAGCGATCGTAGCGGCTGAGAGAAACATCTGCGCTCAGCAGAACGTGCTAAATGTCTACAGAAAAGTGTACTTCAATGCACACAAAAAGGACACTTTGTCGTGAGTTTTGTGACAACATTTTGTGCGAGCCTGTGCCGAGGCTAGTCCCACAACAACAAAAAATGCGCGAAAACATTTCGTCCGACCGAACCAGTTTCGGTCCGGCCAGGCGTCCGAGAACAGGTTCGGAGTTACGACAACAACAAAAACAAGGGCTCCCAAACACGGCACTGGATGTGGACAACGAAATGCGGAATGCCGTGTATCCGCAACGCACCCACCGACTGTCGTGCGAGAATCGTGACGAAGGCAGGCTCCTGTTCAGACAGCATCTATTTGAGCAATGTAAAGGACGCACTTCGATATCTGATTTATGACGCCTTATAAATAGAACTATATCGGCGACTGCTACTCGAGACTTTGCCCATCCTATGTGCCCATCGATAAGCGCAAAGCGAGTCTTACCAAACAACTAGATGGCCGAAGAAGATACAAAACCATTCCACCCAACTTCCTCTGAATGCGCAATTACTAAAAAACAGAGGCGAAGATTATCATAAGACAGGGAAAGAACTCGCGCCGAATCATCCTGTAAACTGGAACATCCAAAGAAAGATATATCAATGTATTGACCCCAAACAGACACCGAGACAACAATTCCACTACATTACAGAATCTTCCACAGAAATACACACATGTTCAAAATCGAAGGGTTACTGGAAACAATCTGCAAATACGCAGAACCAACAACATAAAATAAATCATTGTGCAAAAGTCATTGTCAGATAGACCATTTCCCAAACAATGAAACAAGTTCAACATATTGCACCAAATGTTAGTGCATAGAAAAAAATGAATCATATTCCAATGATTAAGAAGTTTCGCATTTCACTTTTCCTGAAATGTGACAAACAAAAGAAAGCTGTCATGGATAGTGGTATGAACCAAAATGTAAAAGATTACTCTACAGTGAGACATAAATTGTAGTACACATGCTTTTCTCATAAGAACAAGAAATGAACCAAAACCAATCCATACATAGATGAAAATTCAAAATTATGCATCAAGATGTAGATGAATTTGTACAAAGGGTTAAAACTATGTATAAATACGAATTGATGTATGTATACTTGCAATTGTGGATATGGAGTTAAATCAAAGTATAAAAAAATTCATGTAGGTATAGATGTGAACATAGATGTAACGAAGTGCCCCTCTTTTCTGGCATACTCGGGGTCTCACCTGGGTTTGGGGGGCACTCGCTGTATTTTGCGTTTATCAAAAATACGTTCGGAGGTCGATCTCACCTCCGCTTGACCGCGGATACATGGAGGAGGAGAAAGAGCGAGCGCGCGAGCAAGAGCCAGCGTGGGGTTCACGCCGGCGCTAGGGGGCTGTTTCGCGCAAACCCCCTTGCGGCGTTCCGCAACCGCCACGCGAGGGTGGCTTTTGCCCCCTCGGCGAGTAGCGTAACGGATATGCTACCCGCCAAGGGGTTGTTTTGGCGAACACCCCGACACTGTGCGCGGTCAACGGCGACAGCAAATACGGTGGCTGCGACCGCGAGACGATCGCAGCACTCCCAGTGGCATGCGCAACACAACGACCGCACTGACCGTCGCGAGTCATACGGGACCAACGAGGCGACTCGCCGAGAGGCAAGATCGACTGTCGATCTCGACGATCGACGGCCGGGAACTTTTCGCACTAGGCATTAGGTGCAAATACAGCACCAGGTTCAAGTGCAAGCAGAGCACCGAGTTTAGGTGCAAGTAGCTTGTTGTAGCAAGCTATGAAAGCAGTAGGCGGAGGCCTGGGCTAGCTAGCCAGCCAATATAAAGACCCTGTACTCAGTTCAATCTAATTAACCAGTATTTTCCAGCTCTGGCTTCCGGACATCTCCAATTCTATCTTTCCGCTACAACTGTGCTCTCCACAAACCAAGGCTAAATCTCCAGAGATCACCCACTCTCACATCTCGTATCAGAGCCAGAGCCACACGTTGGGCGGAAGCGCTCCCGCAGCTTGCAAAATTTCAAGGAGCGAAGGCATGGACTACGCCAAAAAACGTCAAGGCTGGTCGAGAGGGAGTTGCTAGACCCGACTTCGAAGCCAACGCACGAGCCAACCTCTAAAAAATCTTACATTTCCATGGCGTCCACACGGCCTACCATGCGCACGCAGGATACGACGAGTGACTCCTAAACACTTCCAAGACGTCAGATTCTCGTCTCGGGCTGCCAAATTGCTACCGATTTTTTTTTATTACTACTGAAACTCTGCCAATTTTTTTTGAAGGATCTCAAGTGGCTATAATCATCAAGAGCCATGGAGTAGGCACTACAACAGATCCTTGAGCAACTGGGAGCCCTCAAGTTGGAGAATGAGCGACTCAATCGGCAGATGGCTGACTTGCAGGACGAGACTAGCGCTGTGCAGGTTGGGGCGGCCCGGTCAAGGAGTCCGCTGAGACCAAAGCCAAAGACTTTGGAAGCGTTCAGTCCCACTGTCAAGGGAGCAAGCGTTCGCACCTCGTTGTTCGCGATGAACAGCTCCTTTGGAGCTCTGGGTCACCCTCCAGAGGACAATGTTGTGTGTGTGTCATTCGCGGTAACACTTCTACGCGGAGCAACATTGGAGTGGTGGAGGAAGCTGAATATGCTCGCCACTCGAGGTGGAAGTGGGAACGTAGCTGTGCAACATGCCGTGTTGTGGCAGCCAGGCAAGGTGCAAGCTCAAGCTCGCATGCCGACGACATGGGAGTAGTTCGAGCAAGCCATCGGAGATCGATTTGACGTCGTGAACGCCTCCATGGTCGCACGCAACAAGCTTAAGCAGCCGAAGCAGATCGGCTCGGTGCAGGAGTACACATGCCGTTTTTTGGCGTTGTGCTCGGAGATCGACGACATGAGCGAGGCGAAGATGGAAGACAAAAACCACGACAGCTTGAAGGCAAAAATTCAGCGCACGCTGGCACTCAGTGGCATCACGGAATTCCAGGCAATCTTAGCCACTGCTGAGCGCATCGACGCGCTATGCTACCATAGAGGGGGTTTTCGTGAGAAGCCAAAGAATTTTCAGCGTCAAACACAGCACCAACAAGATGACCCCATGGAGATCGACGCAGTGCAAGGAGGCCAGTAGCAGAGCAAGTTGCATGGTGAGAATTGTTGGATCTGCGGGAAGCCTGGGCACCACAAGAAGGAATGCAAGAAAAAGCAACAGGGAAACGACAACTAGCAGTGAGTGGCGGGCAGCCATCTACTGGGAAAGCTTCATCCGCATCAATGAACATCAGCCCCGAAAGTCTTTCGATAATAAGGGAGCTGCCAAGCGTATTGCTACAGAGCAAAGGAAGCGGGAGCGATCCGGGGATCCTCCTAAAAGCCGAAATTTCATCAGCTGGTTCTGCAGACAGCGAGGGGTGGCAGACTCGCCGCTAGATTAAAGAGTTACTAGATTGCGGCGCGTCGCACCCATTCTTTAGCGACAAGCTTGCAAAGAGGTTGGGGCTTGTACGGCTACTCGGGAAGCCAACTACGGCCAAGTTGGTGTAAGGGGAACTAGAGTGCGGATTGCCTCTGAAGCCTCTGAGAGTCCGTCTGGGCAAGCTGTCCTGCAAGCTGAACTTTTGCACGTGCCAAATGGATACCTATGACGCCATTCTATGGCCTGACTGGCTGCACCGATGGAATCCTGCTGTAGATTAGGTGCATAGCCTGGTGAAAGTGAAGGAAAGCCGATTGCAATTTGTTTTGCCGTTATGGGTAGAGGAGAAGGACTCAAAGTCAGGCAAGGTGCCGCAGTTGAGTTACGTGCAGCTGAAGCACTTTCAGCGCAAGGGGGATCAAGTGTACCTCTTGTGGGTGCGGCAGAAGGTAGTAGTTGAAGAGGTGGAAGTGCTTGCAGCAGGGACAAAGCAACAAGAGGGAGAGCAACACAAAGCACCTGTAGCAAAGCTGTCGAAAGGCATCAAAGGAGTGTTGCACAGCTATAGTGACGTGTTTCTTGCTGAGCTGGCAAAGGGTTTACCACCAAAGCGCGACATCGATCACAAAATTGATCTTGTTCTGGGAGCACTTCCAACGAAACGAGGTTCTTATCGCATGAGCAAAAATGAGCTACGTGAGGTGGGAAGCAGTTGGAGGAGCTAACATAGCAAGGGCTCATCAGACCGTCAGTGTCACCTTATGCTGCACCGGTCCTCTTTCTGAAGGAGAGAACAGGGGAGCTGCGGATGTGCGTGGACTATCGCACACTGAACAACGTAACAATCAAGAACCGGTACCCGCTGCCAAGGGTGGAGGAGCTACTTGACCAGCTAAGGGGAGCGTAGTTCTTTAGCAAGATTGACTTGCGCTTGGGGTACCATCAGATCTAGATTGCGGAGCAGGATGTGGAGGAGACTGCGTTCTGGATGTGATACGGTCATTTTGAGTACCTCGTGATGCCGTTTGGGTTGACCAACGCTCTTGCAACATTCATGAGCCTCATGAACAGGATTTTCCACCCTCACTTGGACCAGTATGTGGTGCTGTTCCTCGACGCCATCCTCATCTACTCCTTAACTCTGGAAGATCATCAGCAACATCTTCGGCAGGTGTTGGAAATTCTTTGGAGAGAGAAGTTGTTTGCAAAGCTCTCCAAGTGCGAGTTCGGAAAAAGGGTGGTGGAGTTCCTTGGGCACATCGTCAGCGGCAAGGGTCTTCGCATGGACCCCAAAAAGGTGGAAGCAATGAAGCAGAAGCCGACACCAAAGTGCGTGTGTGACATCTAGGTGTTCCTGGGGTTTGTCAACTGCTACCGGAAATTCATCCAAGGGTATGCAGAAAAGGGTGCGCAACTGACTCAACTGCTGAGCAAGGATCACCAGTGGGAATGGGGGAAATCAAAAGCAGAAGAGATTTCAGGAGCTCAAGACTTCCATGTGTGACGCTCTGGTCCTAGCTCATCTTGATTCATCCAAGGAGTATGTGATGGCCACGGATGCAAGCGACTATGCCATTGGGGGTGCTGATGCAAGATCACGGGAAAGGGCCGCAGCCCATTGCGTACGCGTCTCGCAAATTGTGAGGTATGGAGCTGAACTATGCCATCCATGAAAAGGAGATGATGGCAGTGATCCATGCGTTCAAGCACTGGAGGTGCTACCTCAAGTTGCGGCGCTACGTGGTCTTCACAGACCATTATGCTCTGAAGTACCTGAAGACACAGCCAAACCTCAGTCACCGACAAACTTGCTGGATGGAGTTTCTTGAGGGGAATTTTGTCTACGAGATCCTGTACAAGTCAGGGAAGGTGAACCCGGCAGACCCTCAATCAAGGAGGTCAGACTTGAGCCTCAATGCCATCTCAGTGCTGATGGGATCTCCAATCATGCATAGCCTGTTCAAGCACGGCTATGGCGTAGACAGTGAGTTCACGGGTGGTGCACAAAAAGACGTCACGTGGGATGGAGTGTATTTGCGAAGGGGGCAAGAGCAGAAAATTGTCGTGCCGGACTATATGCCATTGAAGTAGTTATTGCTGGAGGAGGCGCATGACACCCACTACTCGGGTCACTTTGGCTTTGACAAGACGCATAAAGTCATGACACGCCAATAGTGGTGGTCTTCAATGGCGACTGATTGCAAGAGGTTTGAAAGCAGTTGCGATGTGTGCCAATGCATCAAGGCGTGGAGGACCAAGCCACCAGGGGAGCTACAACCATTTCTTGTACCAGAGAGGCCATGGACAGACATCTCGCTTCACTTCATTGGCGGGTTTTCTGTGATGAGCAAGGTAACAAGACGGTGTTGGTGGTGGTGGACCGGTTCTCCAAGATGGCACACTTCATCGCATGTCCTGAGAGTATCAAAGCTACCAAGAAAGCTCAACTCCTCCTGATTCAAGTTGTCAAGCTGCATGGAGTGCAAGAGTTGGTGGTATCAGATCGCGATCCACGCTTCAATTCGCAATTCTGGAGATCTCATGGAGAAGTCGGGCACGCAGGTGCAACTGACCACTGCATACCACCTATAAAACGATGAATAGATAGAGCGCACAAACCAGACATTAGAGTAGCTGCTGCAGAGCATGGTCCCATTGGATGGAGATGGTTTGGAGGAGAAGCTTTGAGTGGCAGAGTTTGCGGTGTTAGCATCCACAGGGAAGTCACCGTTTGAGGTGGTCTATGGCCACCAGCCACTGAGCCCAGCTGCCCTTGCTACGACAACATCTCTTCCGGCTGTACAGCAGATTTCTGAAGGGTTTGCCACCACTTCGGATGTGGTGCGGCACCTGTGGTTGAAGGTACAGACGCAACAGAAGCAGTAGGCTGATAAGCATCGGTCTGCGGAGGAGTTCCAAGTGGGAGATTAGGTGATGCTAAACTTTGCTAATCTGCAGCTGATGGGAGTTGGGAGTTCCAAGCTAAGACCACACTAGGTGGGTTCGATCTGCATTGTGGAGAAGCGGTCGGCCGTCTCATACAAGCTGGAGCTGCCAACTCACTAAATCATCTATCCGATGTTCCACATCTCCCTGCTTTGTGCCTATTGCGACCTGAACACCTTCTTCCAGAGTCACGGAACAGCTCCACCTCCTACTATCCACATTGCAGGCAATGAGGAGTTTCAGGTGGAGGAGATCCTGAAGGACCGCCAGAGGGGACCACGGCGTGAGTTTCAAGTGCAGTGGAAGGGGTACCCGGCGGAGCACAACTCTTCGGAGGAAGAGGTCAACTTCCACTTTGGGGTACCAACACTGTTCTTCAGGAGTACCCCAGGCGCGCCAGGACGTCGCGCCTCCGACGGGGGGGGGG
>SZWC01017069.1:24407-52306 GCA_023375785.1 Penium margaritaceum
ATACATACACATATACATATACATATACATATACATATGCATATACATATACATATACATATACATATACATATACATATAAATATACATATACATATATACATAGAAATATACATTTACGTGAAAATATGCTCATTAATTTAAGTAGAAATTCTGATTTTAATGAAATTTTGTACATACATGTACGTTAAGAAGTATTTACTCATATACATATAGATGTGCATATGTATATGCATACCTGTTTGCTTTATCATAAAGATAATGTTACAGATACACATATAGGATCATAAAGATGAATATACAAATAGAAAAAAATTGTACATATACGTATCAATCGACAACTTGTTGCTGCATTCGCTCCTGTCGTTCGATTTTCACACCAAATGACGGATGACAGATTTTGTCCTTAGCTGGAGGTCAAAATATACATTATGCACCGTTGAGCCAGCCAGGTTTGACTCTCCCATGATGTGGAAGGTCAAACCCTCCGCCGTCACTGTTTTCTTGACCACACGCTCGAGTCAGGCACTCGTTTGGGCGCAGTCGCCATGTTCTGCCGGCCACCGCACTGTTCGGACTTCTCCTCTGCAAGAATTCGATGGGGTCACTTAATCGATCGTCGATACGCCTAAGTCCTAAGTAACCCCATCGATTACGCGATTATTAAAGAATCCCGTTCTCTTCTTGTCCCAGTTAGCTAACCCCATGTATGTCTTCGCTGGTGCATTGCAAGCGATCCAAGCTGGTGGGCTGTCGACGATTCATTCATGCGTTACTTTTCAGGGTCGATTGTGATACGTTGAAATCCGATGTTTGTTGAGCGTATGTACAGATGTCGCTCCTGTGCATCTCGTGTTAGTCTCGACTATTTTCCCCGATGATGTGACAGGCTGCCAGCATCGCCATCAACACTTCGAGGCAAGCATTCGACAGCATGGCGCTTCGAGTGTCGGTGTTTCCGCTTGATGAGGCCTTGGTACGGAATCCGGAAAGAAAAAAAACGCGGGCGTGACTCCGCCTGAGAGGTAGGTTTGGAAGAGACATTCCTCATAGTTTTATCAATCAACTTTCTCATATTGAACTATTTTGCACATGTGGGAACCTTTTTTAGGGTTTTGTCATAACATACCCAGTTTTCGGGACTATAAAAAGGATATTCCAATAATTCACACAAAACAACGCAAATGACAAACCGCACACAAACTAACGCATACGATAAAGTCACATGGAAAATAACGCATATGGCAATGCCGTACACAAAATAACGCATATGCAACGTTTCACACAAAACACCTTAGGAACCCAGAAACGCTGAAAAAATGTCATGTTCCCACCACATACCATGTAGCATTGATGCATGACATGATATTTGTCATTCACTATGTCTAGTCGAATGCACCATTACACTTTTTTCCATGTCAAGTCCAAAACACATGTTGTGGTCCAAGGGGTGGGAGGCTAGTTGACTTCATTGTTGAGGGTGGGCAGATGGTTGCTTCAATAAGGCATGGTGGTCGGATGATTGCTTTTCTTCCGAACCACGAGTGGACCGTTACTTTTCCTCTAAACAACAGCCAAATGAGAGTCACACTTTGCGTTTTCTGGGTATATGAGCTATTTCACCCTTTTCTTTTTTTATCTAGGACGTGTTTTGCTGAAAAAGTTTCACAATACTATTATGAGTACGCAAGAATGAGTTTTTGAAGTCTTAAAAAGTATGGAAAAATTTTACGTTAGTGTTGAATTTTGTTATTCATACTCAAGAGGAACATGGAATTTCTTTTATATCATGTAAATAGAGGGTGTTCATAATAAAGCTTGTAATACTCTCTTTGAATTTGAATACTTGTAATAATTGAAATTTCTTAATAAAATTTCTAACTCGGATTATTTAAGTCTCACAATATCTTATCCAATCTTTGAACAATTAACATGGACCATACTTGTTTGCCAAAATGAGGGTTATCTATTTGTTTTATATTTTTGAAGTGAAATTTCCACATTTTCCACATTTTGTGATCCCATTTCAATTCATGAGCTTAGAAAATTTTGAAAGTTAGGGTCTCAAAGAATCATTTACGGCTTGGAAATTTTCATGAATATGAGTTCACAAAACGTCATGTTTTGAATTTGGCTCAAAAAATAGGATTGATGGAGAATCAGAAAACATGGATAACATTGTTGATCATAATATTTTTATAAGCTTGCGTATACAATCATTAGTCTGATGGAAATTGAAACGGGCCCTTATGAAAATACATCTTCATTTCATCCCATTGTCCATCATATGCAATGTTGCATATCAAATCATTGATCTCAATTCAAAACATGGAAACATTTTTAAGTTTATTTTTCTTCAATGATTATGAATTATCATGCCAAAAATTCAAGGACAGGTACATGCCTTGGTTTCTATTGCATGAGATCGTTGTACTTGGATGTATGATTAGATGGGAGCTTTCCATCAATGTTTTCTATTGATTTGATACAGATTTAAGGGAAATGGCTTGTCATTGAATTTCATATGTGATTTGAGTGGCCATCTATAATGATTGAATGTATCATTTGGGCCTCCTTTTTTCAAGAATTCCTTTTTTATCATGATTTGAGTTTCCAGCCATGTTCATTCATCCTAATAAAAATATCACATACCTTCCATACCATGTACAAGTTGTGTTTTTAGTAACGTATCACGTATTAGTGTTATGCCAAATGGAGCGTAGGTGGTAAAGACATGACAAGGAAAGACATGATGTATAACTTGGGATACTTGACTGATTCATAATTAGCAAGAAGTGTACTTTGAACACAAGCGTCAAAATGATCGAGCACTCATATACAAGTGTTAAGTTGCAATGAGGAATAATTGGAGTCGTTGGGTCGATCGTCGAGTGACCCGTGTGGAGTCGCATCGTTAGTGGCTAGATTCGAGAAGCTCTAGCGAGAAATTGGAGGGTCTCAACGATCGACAACGAAGTTGTGAGATGCATCTTTACAAATCTAGATATCTCTCAATGTGGAAAGAAGTCAACCAAAAGGTTTTGAAACTCATTTCATCGAATCTTGAAAGTGGTTGCATTTGTCAAAATATGCAAAAATATTTGTCGGGGTGTGAGGGCAATTAGCAATTCCCTCAACCATCCAAGTGAGAATCCAGGTCTTGCCATCGGGTGGGCCATTTGGGTACTGAAAAAAATTCCTCTTAGAATGATTAAAGAATCATGTGCATACACTCCCCCCTTTCAGTTGGAACGTCCTTAGGCGTACAGAGATGTGGCGTATTGACGCGTACAAAATCCGTCAACAGGTGATCGGCGTCTACGAGCTTGTTGTAAGTTTCCCTACTGCTATGGGTGGCATTCTAGTTGTGCCATTTGACAAGATATTCTGTTTCTTTTCCACAACATGGATGGCCAACAATGTCCTTGATGACGTAGTATGTGTCTTCATCCACTTGCATGGGTGGATAGGGAGGGACATTCTTGTCAGGAAGGTTTTATTTAGGGTCTTAATAGCGCTTGACTCAACTCATGTGCAACACCGGATGAACTTGCATAGTCTCACAGAGTTTCTGTCATGCAACCATGGGGATTTGCATGGGCTCAATCCCTAACGGTCCCAACCACCGCAGCTTAAGCTGTAGACAGTTTGGCTTGAAATTTCTTATGTTAGTTGAACTAAGGACTTTGTTGCCAGTAGTGAAATCATTATCATTTTTACGGCGGTCAGCTTCTTGTTTCATTGCTGCTTGTGCATTTGTGAGTGTCTACTATGTTTCATCCTACATGGTGGAGAAGTTACAATGTTGAACGTCAACCATACGAATGTTGCTTTGGCTTTAGAGTCCTGTCGGTGTGGTGAGATGGCTTCCATACACCACTTCAAATAGAGTTTTACCCATTACACTAGAAGACGCCCAATTTCATGCACTTTCAGTGATGTGGAGTTTTTTTGCCCAATCTGTTTCATAACTTTAAGAGAAGCAGTTCAAGCACTTGATTGGTCGACTCGGTTTGGCCGTCGATTTTAGGATGGAACGTTGTTAAAAGTTGGAGTTGACTACCATAGCAAGTCGTCAATTTGCACAAAAAAATTGGTGAATTGATTGTCCTTTTTGTTTGTGATGAGTTTATGCACGCCATGTAGCCACACAATGTTATCTTAAAGCTGCTTTGTAGTTCCCTTGATAATGATAGTGGTTGTTGTCAATACAAAGTCAGACATTTTGGAAAATCTTTCAACGACCACAAGGATTGCATCATATCCCTTTGGTGTGGCTTGTAGTCTTGAAACAAACACCATAAAGATGTAATTCTACAGTTCCATTGGAATGGAGAGTGGTTGCACAAGTTTCGGTGGCTGCGTGGAACAAGATGTTTGTCATTGACACATATCGCATGATTTGCAGAAGTTGGCTAGGTTGCATGACATTGTGTCCCACCAATACTGTTTTGCCCATTCCTTGTTGATGTGATCCTTTCATCCAATGCCAAGTGTTGTTTTGTGTTGCTTTTTGTGAAGGTTGTCAACGAAGGTGGTTTGCTTAGTAACGTTGGATCCGTGATTGAAATTGGTTGTTAGAGTCATAGGGGTTGATCCAACTGCCATATACCATACCATGCCAGACTGCCGCTACCACTTGAATGTTCATGTGCATAGGCAAGCTCTATTTCTCCATCACCAAATTAGTCGCCAAAGATCTGTTGATAGTTGTCGGATGTGCTTGGTTACTTTGCATCATAGTAGCAAATTCTGCAAAGTCTTGACGTGCGAGATACGATCATGGTTTTTAAACGATAGTCGTCCAGATGGGTAAACTAGTGGAATGCCTCTCTTGCACCATTGCACTCAGATACCAAGTGTTATGCCAAACGGAGAGTAGATGGTATAGAAGTAGTACTTGCAAGGAAAAAAAGATTTACAATTTGGGAAATTTGAGCAATTTACAATGAGCGGTAAGTGTACTTTGATGACAAGTGTGGAAATGATTGAACACACTTATACAAGTGCTGAGTTACAAATGAGGCATAGTCAGTGTTGTTGAGTTGATCGTAAAGCCACGCGTGTGGATTTGCATCTTGAGTGGTCAGATCTAAGAAGTGTAGGGTTTTGCGGGGATGGCACATGCGGGAATGGCCAATTTCCTCTCCATGGAGCCTTCGCCACAGGAATGAGGTTCTTTCTGCCTCACGATCTTTTTGTGTGTCCGGCAAACTTAGCGGAAGTCAAAATGTGGAATGAAATCGTGTTATAAGTACAAAGTACAAGTAAAAGATCTACCCAAAGAACAAAAACCGATGTCCATGCTCTAACACATCTCCCGACCCCAAACTAGGGCGCAACGCCTTGCTAAGCCGTCAAGGCCATCCATGCAAGGACTTGGCGCAGCCCTCGTCTCCAGTGATGGAAGGCCTTCAAGATATTGAGACCACCTCCTTGCCAGGCTGGCAGTAAGTGCCAGGCTCTGAGGGTCATCAAAGGAATCTCTTGTGCATTTTGGCTGGTCTTGGCAGAGCCACCAAGATGTGGTAGACTGGCCACCACCAACAGGTTGTCCTCCGCCCAGGATGGGAAGCAGAACCAGGATTACAAGGGCCTTGGTGGGATCTCAAGTAGTGTCCTCCAGCGAAGCAAGTAGAAGAGCCAGGCTTAAAGGGGTCTTGGAGGGACCTCCAATAGTGACCTCAACCCAGGCTGGCAGGCAGAGCCAGGCTCACAGGGGTCTTGGAGGAATCTTCAACATTGACCTCTACATAGGCTAGCAAGCAGAGCTAGGCTTACAAGGGTCTTGGAGGGATCTCTAGTAGTGACCTCCACCCAAGCTCGCAGGTAGAGCTAGGCTCAAAGGGGTCTTGGAGGAATCTTTTGTAGTGACCTCCACCCAGGCTGGTAGGCACAACCAGGCTTATAAGGGTCTTGGAGGGATCTCTAGTAGCGCCTTGGTCAAAGGTGTTGTGGTGCTAAGGCATGGAGCCTTACATGTGGGCTTGAGGTATGGTGTAGCCAAATTAGCTACTAAAGATAAGATGTTGAAGATTCACCACAAAAGATAATCTAGTGTGCAAGGGCTGCCACCTTTTATCCTTACGACCCTGACAAGTTGACTACCTTGGTGGTGGTCCAAGGAGCTTCCTTTGGTGCATGGTTAAGTTTCATCGTAACCGTAGTTCTTGCACCAAAACTAACCTTGTGGCTTTGTAGGTGCAAGCCATCACTGTGTCCGTGATCCTCAGATCTTGTGGCTCCTCACGGATCATTGAGAGCTGTTGATCACCATAGTCGGAATGCTTGTATCTCAATGGTCTTTTCAGATGAACATGAACCGTTGATGTCTGGAACCCAGGCTTGAGGAAGCTTCCTCCACAAAGAATCTTCCTCTCCATGGAAGCTTCCTCTCCACCTTGGTTGTCCACTGACTCAAACCTAAGACATACGAAGCTTCCTTCCAAAGGAAGCTACATCAGGTTCTAGGATGCAGCTTCTTCGTAAGCTCCTTTTGTCAGAGGCTTTGCTGCTTCTCTGTTGATTATACCACTCTATCCCATGTGGTTTGTGGATTACCGTCACCATGGAGCTTGCATCAGAGCTTTCCATATATGTTTTCCACATGGTAATGAGAGAGACATGCTGAGTCATGCCTCTAGACTGCTGGTGCACGGCGGTCCTCACGTGTCGTCCTCGCACTGCTTCATGAGTCAAGTTGACTCAGGTGTGGTCCCACCTGACCATCAAGCATGTGGAGCATTGCACAAGCCTCTGCACTAAGAGGCATGCACTGTCCTCATGTGCATGCTTCCAAACAAATCTCCTTTCACAAACTTTGAAGGATTTGTCACCGAAGAAAATTTAGGCCTTTGAAGGAGGAAATTCTTTGTCGCGCCTCACCCAATAAATTCACAAAAAAACAGGTAAATTTTTCTTGGAGTCTCTGTGTGGAGTTTTCACTGCGCCATGCTATAGTAGTAGATCAGCACAGTTATCGCTCACTCCAACAAGAAGCTCCACCGAGAAATCAGGGGGCTTTGAGGATCGACAATGAAGATGCGAGATGCATCATTTCAAATCTGGTTTTGTATCAATGTGTCTAAAAGTCAAACAAAAAATCGTGACACCTGTCTTGTTCGACTTCAAAAGTGGTCTAACTTGTTTGAAGATGCATGAAGGTTTGTTGAAGGGTGCGGGCAGTTGGCCAAATTGCCCTCGACCAACAGGGTGAAAATCGAGGGCTCACGGCATGGTAGGCCATTTTGGTAACAACATTAATGCCTACCGGGAAAGAGTCAAAACTTGCTCATGTCTGTTACGTATCAATTAGGCCCCATCTGTAGTGCATTGTTATGTAAGATACTCGTATACAGAGGTCCGCTAGATACACCCTCACATACCTTCACACACACACACATGCATGCACACACACTCTATCTCTCTCTCTCTCACACACACACACACATCCACACGCACACACATACACTTACACACACACACACACACACAGAGAGACACACACACACACACACACATACACACAAATACACACAAATGCATGCACAAACGTGTGTACACACAGGTACATGCATACATGCACACACACACACACACACATGCATGCCACACACACACACACACACACTGGAACACCCCCTTCCACACACCCACACACATAGAAAAACACATACACACACACACGCACGCACGCACAAACAAAGAAACACACACATACAGAAAAAAACAATTTTCCAGTCACAATGTACCACATGCAACACTTCCATGCACCATCTACACAAACCTCATGAATGTACTTGTAACCTAAAAACCATAGATTGACTTCCATGCAAGACAACAAATCTGTGCTCACAAAGGATGTTCTTGCATGTTAAACAAATTGCTCATTGTTTTGTTCTAATTTTGTTAAGTTCCATGTGTAGAAGACCCTTTGAAAGTTCTTTTTGTAGGACACACTAGAAAGAGGTGTTTCTTCTTATGTTTAATACTATCAGAAATGAATGTTATCATTCTGAAATTATGCAGTGAGCTATTTTATACTCTTTAGAAATTAAAATCCAGAATTTTTTTATTGAAATGATTATAATTAAGATCAATTCTAGATAAAAAAAATCCTAAGATGTTTTTTAAATATCTAAAGGTTGTGTTTATTTGAATTCATTGGTCTTTGTGATTTATTCTCATATCTTCCATATCACGTACCCATTGGGTGTTCTTTTGAATGTTGTTAAAATGTTTTGCTGTTTACATTGTCTTGCATTGACCAATTTCCAATCATTATCCTTCGGTGAATGAGCTTGATACCATGGTTTTCCATTTTTTGACTGAATTTCTACCATTTTCATGGGTTATGATCTTGCTCTATACGATTTTGTCAATCAGGTTTGATCTTTGGGGTGTAGAAGATCCATATGGGGATTGCAATCTGTTTATGAATATGCGTGAACCAGATGTAAGTTTTTCTTTCGAACAAAAGAACATTTTACATTAAAAATCAGATGACATGGATGATGGTGGACCAAAAACTTTCATACTGAATAGGGAATAAAACAGAAGATTAATAACCTTTTTTCTAAATCAATCTTCAATTTCTCTTGTTTTCACTTAAATGCAATATTTTTGGTTAAAATCATTGATAGAGGTAGCTTTCTATGGAAACAATATTTAGTTGATTGTCTTAACGGGCAAGAAGTATAATGCCATACATAAAGGAAATGTATATTCCTAGGTTTCCATTGTAAAATTTCATCAAACTAGGAGATATCCTATATATTGAGGCTCATGCAATATTTCAATTGGATTCAGAATTTGAGGAAATGGATGGTGACCCCATTTGATGTGTAATCATATTTTTGGCTAGAACCATTCATTGTTCTATTAAATGCTAGATACCATCTGAAGCATATAAATGTTGTGGTTTTGAATAACGTAGTTCAGTGTAGGGCCCATGAAATGCTTAGTTTAGATTGCGATCCTCGTCCACATAAGTTCCATTCTTTACCATGGTGTTTAGTATAGAGGATGGCGGTGCCATTGATTAGCAATGAAATGGCACACTAAAAAACTCAGAATATTTTGTGCAAAAGGGGAAGCTTGCCTCTACTCTTTTAAAAATGATTGAATTATAGCTCTTCTTCTTTAGTAAATTGAGTTTTTATTATGGTTTTTTATTTGAGGTAGTGGTTCCCTATTATGCTCGTGCTGTGCTCCTCTTGTTTGCAATAGTGAAAAAATGTTTGAGTGTCAAGGTCTTATAGTCACATCATAAAACTGGGATGGAACCCATCAAAGAAATACGTGTCAACCAGATGTATTGTTGGTTTTATTGTGAAATCAGGTGCATTGAGGCACACAAATCACTCTTTTGACTCATTAGATTAGGGCGCATATAGCAAATCTAGCATTGAAAGCATTTCTTGTGCGTAGCACACTGAGATGTCATATGAGAGATATGGCGTGTGGTGAAAGCTTTCTTACGCATCCAAGCACACTCAATTTGGAGATGTACAGCCCCTACAATAGCCATCTAATTAAATCTTGATGGAGCCGTCCACCATGTCCTTCCATTGCATGAAAGGGGAGGCACTTGAAGGCGACATATGGAAGCGCACTCCCTGACCCAAAGGTCAAGGAAGGGCACTTCCTTGCTAATGAGACCTCTTTGGTAGCTCATTTTAAGGCCAAGATGCATTTGGAGATTGAAGGAGTTCAAATCATATCCCAGGTGCTAGATTATTGTATCACCAAGGACGGACAGCCTCAATTCGCCTCCTACCACCCAAACTTTGAGTGTGCATGTTTTTCTGAAAACTTAATGAAATGGAGTGCTTCAAAGCTCAATGTTTAATTAGAAAATCCAATCAATGAAAATTTTGCTACGCTGTTTTTGATGGGTTGAAAAGAGTGACTTTTGGATTTTGCAATTGCTAGCTCTAAAACCCCTATGATAAGGTCAATGCATAGGGGGTCGTGGACTCCTTATGCATTGAGGTTGGAGTGGGAAATGAACTTGAATCATCAATACTTAGTGCCTTTTGTCGCAGAATGTTCATAGGCCTATGTGCATCTCCCACTCTGTCCTCAAGGCACCAGGACTCCATGATTTCCCATGCATTGAGTTGACCCCCTCTCATTGCAAAGTGTGCATCGTAGAAAGAGTGGGATCTCCAAGTTGTTCAGCCCAATGTTGCTTTTGGTCCGTCTCGATTGCTTGTTTGGACTTTCTT
Source organism: Penium margaritaceum (assembly GCA_023375785.1). Classification (NCBI taxonomy): domain Eukaryota; kingdom Viridiplantae; phylum Streptophyta; class Zygnematophyceae; order Desmidiales; family Peniaceae; genus Penium; species Penium margaritaceum. The sequence goes on from SZWC01017069.1 coordinate 34,637, forward strand.
GTTTGTCGAAATCTGTTGACCAATCCTTGATGCATTCATGAAGGTTACATGGTGACATGGTGAACCCTTTTCTCATGGCACTCTTCGCATGGGAGGAGACCGGATTTAGTCTGCTACCTACACACGTTGCACGCATACGAGAATCCTGTTGACACCAAGACTGGAATGTGAATACATGGAAATGAGTGCCAAAAAGTTCAAATATGTTCTGAACGGTTGCAATTCGAATTATATGTAGTTCATTGGTGCTTGTTATAAGTATGAAAGACCTTCTATGTCATGTAAATATTGGGTTTCTGTAACTCACATCCAACAAAACCCCATACATCTTTTGTTATGTAACCAAAAAGACTTCCAATATGTTATGTCCTATGTATGGTGTTTGCCAATTACATTATTGGTTATAGTGATGACGACTTAAATAAACAGAAATCATATATTTTCATTGTATTATTGAATTTTCTTAAGTATTGTGATTTATTCAAACATGTAGATGGGCCAACTTTCAGCCATGTTTTGATAGAACGAGAGTGCTACCAAAATTGATTTTTTCTTTGTGAGGGACTTCCTAAATCTTAATGTATTTTGATAATGTTTTAAGCGATTGGAATACTCATGCTTTGCACTTTGGCTTTAGAACATCCACGTGGGGATAGAAATTTGTGTATGACTATGCGTGAGCCAATTAGTTTTCTAGTTGATTTGAGAGAAACAAATCCATGGAAAACCAGATTACATGAATGATATTGAGGAACACAGTTTTTCAGACTAGCCATAGAGAATTTTTCTATTTTTTTAGAAATAATCTCCCTTCATGTGGAAGAACATCACCTTTGTTTCATCTGACTGTGATTTTTATGCAATATTATAGATCAAAATAATTGATAGAAAAACAACATTTTGAAAATAATTTGAAATGGATTTATAATAAGTGGGCACGGAATATTATGCCATGAATAGAGAAAGGTTACATGCTTAGGTTTCCAGTACAAAATGTTGTTGAACTGGGAGATATCCTATAAATCAAGGCTCATACTTGATTTCAATTGATGTAGATTTGGGTGCTATGGCCCTAATCTCCATTTGGACTGTGATTTGAGTGGCAAGTTGAAGATGATGAAAACATCATTTGGATGTTTTTATTCAAAATACANTAGATCAAAATAATTCATAGAAAAACAAAATTTTGAAAATAATTTGAAATGGATTTATAATCAATGGGCACGGAATATTATGCCATGAATAGAGAAAGGTTACATGCTTAGGTTTCCAGTACAAAATGTTGTTGAACTGGGAGATATCCTATAAATCAAGGCTCATACTTGATTTCAATTGATGTAGATTTGGGTGCTATGGCCCTAATCTCCATTTGGACTGTGATTTGAGTGGCAAGTTGAAGATGATGAAAACATCATTTGGATGTTTTTATTCAAAATACAATGTATTGAATTTTTTAATCAAGCTTTCGACCAGACCGATTAAAGAATACTAGATACCTCTAAACTAGGTAGAATTTGTGGTTTTAATAATGTGTTTTTTATTTCTCCTTTTTTTGTCTAGTTTTGTGTGTGATACTCGATCTGTTAGGTTTCATTGTTCACCATGCTGTCTAGAATGGATAATTTCAATGAAATCTATTAGTAAAGGAATGACACATTCATGCTCCCTGAAACTCTGATGTGTTCTCTTCAAACCTGAAGCTTGCCTTGAAACTTCTTAAACTGGTCGATTTTCAGCTGTTCTCCATTTATAGATTGAGTTTTCCATTCTGGTATTTTTTTCCTTTGAGATAGCGGCTCTCATGTGCTTATTGTGCTGCTAGTGTTTGAGATTATGAAAGCATGTTGGAGGGTTAAGGTTTAAGAGTCACATCATCGTAAAACTGGGACGAGACTCATTATAAGATTACGTGTCAACCAGATGTATTGTTGGCTCTCTCTGATTGTTGCATTTTGGCCTCCATGATCTTGACATCATGACTCCTTACGATGCACTCGGCCAACATTGCTCCTGCCACATCCATCACCTTGCGACAAGTAAGACAGGACACAGCAGGCGTGTTAGGCCTAGACCTGCCACCCAAGGACATGTTTGGAAACACCCCACTAGTGCAAGTGAAGAAGGCAAAAGTGAAAATTTTGGACAGATTGCAAATGGAGACTCACTACTTTGACAAGAAATTTCATGCACCTTGGGCAAGGACTATTTGTCCAAAAACTTACACCCATGAGGTAGGCTGTGTATCTAGACTTTTCAACAGGATCAACGGTGATCATTGCTGGAGAAAAAAGAGGACCACGGTGAAGGATATCTTTTACTCTCTTTCATCCATCAACCAAGTAAGGCAACAGTCTAGATAAAATCGAGGATAACATGCTCCCCATAGTAAAAAAAGTTACCCAAAAATGCATCATGGACGCAGTCTTCTCCGGTATGGCAAGAAAAATCCCTCAAAACTCTTCAACTGATTTGCTGTTCCGTTTCGAGCAACTTAGACTATGCATGCTACCTTTCTGTTCTGTTCTTGTCCCCGCTGCCCATTTGATCATAGCATCGGTTGTCCGAAACATGCTCTGTTATGCTTATTTGGTTGCACCTGTGGGTCATTTCCAGAAATGCCCCAAACCTTTTGAGCCTTGGCAGACAAAAATACTTGGGCAGCAGAAGGCCAGCTCTGTCATGCCAATCGCATGCGTAGTGAACAATACTGGCCAATCCTGGCCCGATGAATAGCGCGGAAAAAGACCAAAGACCAGATATTGTAAAGTGTAGCATAGCGTAGTACAGGGCACACAATGTAGTGTTGCGTAGCAGTGCTGTTGCATGTTGCATTTTGATGTACCCAAGGGTCTTTCCATTCGTACGTATGTTGGAAACACAATAGCCGGGGACCTCACAACCGGATGGAAAGAAAACACCCCTATTTGGCATGGAGCGGGCTATTTGCATTGATTGCTAGAGATTGCCATCATGACCTCCATCTGGAAAACGTTTGTGCATCCCCTTGACTAGATACGGTAGTTGGAGTTTGGACATTAGCATGGAAACTTCAAATTGAAAAAACTACGAACATCAGATTCCTACTCTCTCCCCACCAAAGTTTGCGGAGCATCTTGTAAAAAAAACAAAGGAGGTGTTTGTCCATCATGACTGCCAACAACCATGGTTTAGCCAAATCACAACATGAATCCAGGTGCCGATCCAAACAACGTAACTAGACAACATATTCCAATGAATTGTTTTCATGTGGAAAAAACAATGATGTTGTAGGTCCTGACCCTGCTTCAACGTGTTTCACAGTCGTTTATAGTTCAATGTGTCAACCATTAGCCAAAAGAGCCCCAAAAAAGCTAAACCCAGGCAAAGGTTTGACACATATGCAAATCGACGGCAATATACTAGGACCTGTGATACCCACATTGTGGACAATGTTGTGAGATTCGGCCATTTGCAAAATAGATATTTTGTATACTATACCAAACCATCAGCAAACCCTCGGTTGGGGATGAGTATCTCCATAATAGGTCGGCTTGTCTCAACGTACAAGGAAGCAAACACGCACTGGTCTCATGACTTCCAACACTCATCCAAATGTATGAACCATACTGGTCTTGTTAGGTATAATTGAACAATGTGGGTCCTGTGAATATGAATTTTTCCTACACTGAAACAGAAGCATGACTGGTTTGTGAATCAAACTGATAGGATACTTGCTACGATAGTGTTGAAAGAAATAGACATCAATCAAGGATGGGGATTGGGACTTTGTATGGCCTACTCCACAGAATGAAAACCACGACCAGACGTCAAAGAAGATGCCACACGTCACACACACTTCCCAAAAATTCACGAGTAGCGATCTCGTGGGACCTTTCACTACGCATTGCCAACTTTGTAGGACTTGTAAAATTCTTATGGCCCTTGGAGGTATCCACCGTATCATTGTGTAACCAACGTTAAGCAAAGAGGATGCCGTAGGACCTGTGGAAGAATCCCTGCACCCACTACAACCACAAAGACATTGGAGGACTCTGTCATCTGCATTGTAATACAGGTGTTTGTTTTTTCAAACCACATAACAACTATCAGTTCATGATCAGTAATGCACTCAGACATCGGTGAAGGCTACTTCACATTCTAGCAAATGGGCTGAAGTCCTAAGACGTCTGACCCTTAAAAGGCCATAGCAACCAACAACGGTCCCACCCTGTGAAAAGTACCTGCGTGTGCCCCGTGGGTGTGCACCCTATTTCAACTAATGCATTTTTAGCAATGTATGAACACATGACATATCAATGGTTTGCAAAACAAGCTGAGGACATCTCCACCACAAACGGTGCTCAAAGAAGAGGTTATTGGTGAGCGATGGTGATGTACAGGTTGCGAGGCCATTATTCCAACTACGTTGCGAAGAGTAAACGAGAAAAGTCACACACATCCCCTATTTTACAAGGGATGAGGGCATAGGACTTTGCAATCATTGCCGTCATTGTAGGACATATGCATTTTACTAAGGTCTTCTAACATACGTGCATGGTCCCACATAGAAATTGCCAATGTAGATGTAATCACGTGGGACTTACATGACGCATTGCCGACATTTTTGGACCCAAGAAATGGTACAAATCCAATGAATCAAGTGATAGCGTTGCAACACTTGTATAAACCGGAGAGGACGTATGACATTGATGCACCACCACAGATGCCGTCGTAGTGCATGCACGCTAATGGCGATGGACCCATAAACCGCCAATGTTAACCTCTCTCCATACATATTCTTTATGTGATCTGGTCGTGAGTGGGTATGCTGGAGCACGGAGTCGAGGTGACACACCATGGCAGCACGCAATCCCCAAGCTCCGCACAAGTGATCACCTCTAACGTGATTACATGACCCATTACCTTCACGCAAGAGCTCAACAAAGTCCTCTCCATACCAAATATGCTTGGTGCTCTTGGCTGAAAGTGACACAGTTTAGGTATTCTGTTACCAAACCTACTTGGAACATGGAACCTGGAATGTGGGTAGGCAAAGAATGGGTCACCTGGAATGTGACATGGGTCAACTGGGTATGGGCAAGATGAGCCTTCACTCGCATTTTTTTTGGGTTCCGAGGGCACTTTTCCTAGCTTGAGAGCCTTGCCAGCGAGCCTCGCTTGCTAGCAGACGGGTGGAGTCCGACTAGCGAGCCTCCAAAACCAGGAGAGGCATCCCTTCTTGAGCTTCGTGCTTGTGGAAGAAAATTGGGCCCAAAGTGGGCCCGGCAAATTACTGCCAAAATTTTCTTTGGCAGCAAAACAAGGACAGCAGAGTCTACAGTACCTCCATAGCTCCCTCCCCATCCAAATAGAGCTACGAGCTTACTGGGTTTTGTGCTGGGAGGGACCAGTGCTACTGCCCGAGCCGGCGCCGGTGCCGGCACCATCACCGCCTCCATTGGAATGACGTGCAAAGACCTCAGCAAGGTCCTGTCCCACAAGGATCTGACGCCGTCGCCGCTTGGCGCGTGTGAATTCCTGTCATGGAAGGACGTCTTTCTCTACTGGGTGGCAGAGCATGGGCNCCTACGTAGGGGAGAACCCCGATCCCACGATGTGTGGCAGCACCTGATCATGCAAAAGAAAGAGAAGGCGATGGCCCCAGTTATTGCCTTGTGTCAGAAGCTACACAACCTTTGCTCTAAGCCAGGTGCATTGGTTACCGAGTATTGGGATGCGGCCATGGACTTGCGTACGTGCATCCTTGGTCTTTGTGCTTCCCAAACCATCTTCAAATGGTTGGAGCCTGTCCTTATACATCTTGGAGAATAACACAAGGATTTTCAACCCTCCAGAAGTTGAAAGTTGTCGACATCAAAAGCACTGACTTAACTGAGGTGTTCGAGGAACTGCTGAACTGGAAAGACATCTTCAAAGCTGAGGCACATGAAGATGGGGGTGTAGCAACGAGTACATTTGTGCATGAGGGAGGAGGTAACCCCCTCCATCGCACCATCACTTTGGTGGAGGAGGCCGGGAGGTCTTAGGGGCAAAGGAAGCCAAGGCGGACAAGGAGGGGGAGGGCAAGGACGCGGTCAAGGAGCAGGAAACTGGACCTGCAACTAGTGTGGATAGACAGGCCACTACTGGCGTGCCTGCCCGTCTCTTCAGCGATCAAGACACCCACCATATAGTGGACATGCGCAGCAGTGGGCCAGCCACAGGCACCCTTCTCTCATCCCTGCCAACATCTGCACCGTCGTGGGCGGGCACCCTTTGGGGCTGCAACTTTTGGTCCGCCACAGCTACACTGACCCATGTACCCATCTGTGCCAGCTCCACCTCCACCCGTGTACCAGGGGCCCGTCTTCATGCCCCAATATGTCAGCGCACCCGCTCCTGTTCTAGCATGGGCACAAAGAGTACGGGTTGAGACGAACGAGCCATAGCATCCATTAGCACTCCCACCAGGACCAGGGTGGAGTGCGTCCATGGAGGTGCACCCACCTGAACCAACTGCCACTACACTATCGCCAGGTCACAAGTTGGGGCACACACATATCACCACATTGCACACATTGCCCATGCATGAATGGCTGTTTGACACTGCTGCATTGCATCACATTTTGCTGCATCGCTAGCTGTTTGTCACATTACATGCCTCGTCGGATGTTGAGGGCATCAAGACTGGGTCTGGGGAACTCCTGTCGGTTGAAGGTGTGGGAATCATAGCTCTGCAGGCACCGGTTGGGGTGTTGTGGCTATCTGGTGTTTTGTATGTGCCGCTGCTGAAAGTCAACCTGCTGTCCAGGGGGCAATGAGACCAATAGGCTAATGTCTCCGCACTGACACAAAAGCAGTGTTGCATGCTCTTTGATGCGGCTTGTGATTTGCTGGCTGATGGTCCATTGCAAACAGACATGCTGTACAAACGGACTTTGTTCCCCTTTGTCCACTCACAAAAAAACCGACCTCAATTCCACATCGTCACAGGTGCTGACACAATAGGCAGAGACAGACTTTTTCTTGATCCGATAGTGTTACCACAAGGCCCCTCGCACTGATACATGCAGATCTGACAGGACAGAAGCCAGTGCCATCAGTCCAGTATGCGTCCCTCTACATCTTGACTCTCATAGATGACTAGAGCCACTTTTGATGGGCCTTTCTACTGTAAACCAAGGCGGATGCCCAGCATGTAATTCTTGAATGGATTTATTTGGCCAAGACACAGACAGGCTGTACACTGTTGAAGCTACCAACTGACAGAGGAGAAGAGTTCCTTGGTACAGTGACAACAAAACTGAAAATGAGAGGAGTTAAACACCATTCCATAGCACCCTACACTCTCCAACAAAATGGAGAGGTGGCACGGTGGCACAGGTCTCTTGGTGATGCACTACACACATTGCTGACTGAATCTAGTCTTTCCTTAGGGTTTTTGGAAGAGGCGGTGATTTATGTCACCTGGGTATGGAATCGCGTTCCACAAGGTCTGCTACCAAAGTCCGTCACACCTTAGGAGCTATAGTTCAAGGAGAAAACTGACTTGATGCCTGCAAGGGTGTGGGGAACAATTGCACGTGTCTGGTTTGCATCACCACAACGAGAGTACAGACTGAGTCCACGCGGTAATTGGTGTGTATTTTGTCTGGGTCTCTCATGCCTTGAAGGCATGGCGGTTTTGGGACACCACTAACAACTGTTGTTTTTTTCAGTCGAGATGCATTATTCTTGGATCATATTCCATATAAGGTGTTCCTTACACTGCGTCATGCTCCCTCATTGTCCCTGTGAGAGCATTGCCGAAAGTATGTGAGTATGCCAATTTTCATGTACCCTCCATCACAGAAAGCGGTTATGGTGGCTCAACCAATGCCCGGCAATGAGATGATCACCTCAGTGCCAAAAGATCTGCTGTCATCCAGAGACTTGGCCAGCACAGAGTCTAGTGACACCAAGGTACCTCTAGGCCGAAGGCCTCTGACCCCTACTGCTGAGAATAAAAGTGCAAACACGCCATCGCCCGAACCAGTGTGACGATCCCTGAGCACTCTACCAAGAGTTTATTACAAACAACACTGTCAGCACAGCAACCACAGATCACAGTACAACTGAACCACAAACTCTCACTGAGGCAAGGGGGCGCCCAGATGCCGCTGAATGGGAAAAGGCGATGGCACCTGAATTGAATGCACTGTTGGAACATGGGCTGTATGAGCTGGTGCCCTTACCACCTGGTCGCAAGGCTATTAATGTCAAATGGCTGTTCAAACTCAAAAGGAATCTTAAAGTCCTGATTGAGAAGTAAAAAGCACGTCTTGTGGCCAAAGAAATTCAGAAAATCCCAGGTCAGGACTTCATAGACACGTATGCACCTGTGGGAAAGCATGGAACCGGCTGTACCTTACTGGCAGTGGCTGCACGCAAGGATTGGGACATCCATCAAATGGACGTAAAAAATGCTTTCTTCAATGGGCCACAGGAGGAAGAAATGTATATAAAACAGCCAGAGGGATATGAGGACAGCACAAACTGAGTGTGGCTTCTGTTGAAGGCCCTGTACGGCTTCAAGCAAGAGCCTTGATGTTGGAACAAAGAGATCTGGCGCACACTGGAGAGCGGTATCCTTTCACAGAGTCTCTGCAACCATTGCATGCTTCTTCTCTGGGACAATGGCCTACCTGTTGTGTTGCTTGTTTATGTGGACGATTTGCCGATCTTGTCTTCCTCACTTACACTCATTAAACAAGCCACTGCTCACAGGACACTACAAGATGACGGACCTAGGTGAGGTACAAAACTTCCTAGGCATGACCATCACACATGACCGCACAGCACACACCTTGACTCTTCATCAAGGCCGATTCCTTACTCATCTTACTGGCCGCTTCCAACACTTGATACAGTATCTCCCACCACAGCACAAGCCCATGAAACCTGATGTCTACATGCACCTGTTGGATGCACGCACCACGGACTTTGGACCTGACACAGACCCCATACCTCACAGAGATATCACAGGCAGTCTCTCATATCTTGCCTCCAAAACACGTCTTGACATTGCGTGCGCAATCAATTTCCATGCCCAGTTCATCTAGCAACCATGCAAAACACACCAGAAAGCACTGTTGAAGTTGTTGCGATACGTGCTGGACACCGCTACACTTGTTTTGGTGTTTTCACCCCGGCTAAGGTCCAGTCCTTTAGGGTACTGTGATAGTGACTATGCGCGTTACTGTGCAGCTCACCGTCAAGGTGGATATGTGCTTTGTGGGTGGGGGACTGCTATGTCTTGGTGCAGTGCCAAATATTTGTGTGTGGTGCATAGCGTGGCTGAAGCAGAGTACATGGCGCTGAGTGAGGTACCATGCAAGGGAAATTGGCTTGCACGCTTCCTTGAAGAACTGGATGTGCACATGTCTGTTGTACCCGTACATAGAGACAGCTCAGCCGCATGCTGGTTTGCCATAAATGATGGTGTATTGCATCCATACACCAAGCACATTAGTGTCAACCATCACTTTGTTTGAGAGGCAGTGGAAGCTGGGATATTGGAAGTGTGTGCCATCAGTGGACACGCACAGTTGGCAGATTTTCTCACCAAAGCTCTCTAACCCTCCTCCCTTCTCCTTCAAATACAACATCTTGGCTGCATGCCCACCATACTCTCATCCAAGCATGATAGTCTCTCATTGTACATATTCTCTATGTGATTTGGTCTTGAGTGCGCAGGGCACGCTGGAGCAAGGAGTAGATGCAACGCACCGTGACGGCACGCGATCCCCAAGCTCCACACGAGTGGTCACCTCCAACCTGCTCGCATCGCCCATTACCTTCTTGCAAGAGCTCAACGGATTCCTCTCATTTTTAGTTCCCCATACCAAATATGCTCGGTGCTCTCAGCTGAAAGCAACATAGTTTTGGTATTCTGTTACCAAGTCTACTTGGGACATGGAACCTGGAATGTGGGTAGGCAAGGAATGGGTCACCTGGGATGTGACATGGGTCAAGTGGGTGTGGACAGGACAAGCCTTGCTCCCATTTTTTTTGGTGGTTTCCAAGGGAATTTACCCTGGTTCAAGTGCCTTGCTGGCGAGCCTCGCTTGCTGACAGTCGGATGGAGCTTGACAAGCAAGCCTCTATCTGTAACATCTCTATGAGCTGTTACTAGCAAGCTTAGCCTAGAGTAACCGCCATGGCTGAGCACATACCTGAGCCTAGCTTACTGTACACTGAACCATTTACTGCAAAGTAAGTTGCATTGGAATCACAGGAGCCTTCTCAGCCAATGTTCCTATGAAAACGAGGTCGCGTCAGGACGCCCGTCGACATCAGGCAGAGGGAGCTTTTTTTAGACGTTACAAGACATGCAGATGTTGTAGGACCTTTTTTGACGCTGTACGATCTGTTGCCATGCTCAAGGTCCTATAACGTCAACACTGCATGATGGGGGCATGTGGTTGTCGAACGCGGTTGAAAGCATGGTCGGACAGCATATGTCCTGTTCCGGCCAATTGCATTCTTACCAAAATGAGAAACACTACATATCAATGGTTTGCATTAAAAAACAAAATGAGATTTGCTGCAAACGGTGTTCAAAGTAAAGCTCACGGTTGAAGGATACCTCTAATTACGTCGCAGGACCTGCACAGAATGGACAGGTCCAATGAAGTTGACGCACCGTCATGTCAGACGGGAGACATCGCACAAGTTTGAGGGTGTCAGACGCCGCCATAGATGCCTGAAGGCTAACAGCGTATGACCAATACACCGACAGGCGTCGTATGAGGAATAATTTGTGGCAAGATGCCCTCCTAACATTGGTCAAGTTTTGAAGCGTCAAAGGGCAGACATTGGGAAATGTTTGACGACGCCATAAGACCTCTTTCTATCTTGCAGGTCCTATAACATCAACGCCGTGTCATGAGGACATGTGGTCTTCGCACAAGATTTGTAAGTATGTTCGGATGGCATCTGACCTCTTCCGGCTGATTAAATTTTGAATGAAATGAGAAACATTTAAGTTTAAATGGTTTGCAAAACAATCCAAAATGAATTTTCCTACAAACAGTGTTAAAAGAAGAGGTTTGTTGAAGAATGGCGATGAAAACGTTGCATGACCTGCAGAAGCCAGATAGGACATATGATGTTGACACACCGCCACAGACACTGACGTCGTGCATGCACGCTTACGTCGATGGACCCATACACTGCCAAAGGTCCTATGAAAGGCAGGTCGTGTCAGGTTGCCCGTCCAACATTGGGCAGGTCTTGAGAGGTTGCAGGACATGCAGACCTTTGCAGGACCTTTGCTGACGCTGTAGGACCTTTTGCCATGCAGCAGGTTGTCTAAAGTCAATGCCACATCATGAGGGCATGTGGTCATCGCATAAGGTTGAAAGCATGGTCGGACGGCATATGTCCTCTTCCAGCCAATTGCATTTAGAAAAAAGGAGAAATACTTCATGTTGATGGTTTGCAACACAAACCAAAATGAGATGTAGTGCAAACCATGTTCAATGTAAAGGTCATGGTTAAAGGATATGGATAATGACATTGTAGGACATCCACAGATCAGACAGTTCCAATGATAGTGACGCACCGCCATGGCAGACGGCAGTCATCGCACAAGTTTTTGGGTGTCAGACGCCGCAGTAGGTGCCTGGACACTAACTACATGGGACCAATACAGCGCTAGGGACCCCATGAGGACCAAGTCATGGTATGATGCCCGCCCAACAGTGGACAGGTTTCAAAACGTCGCAGGACATGGAGACGTTGGAAAACCTTTGACGACGCAGCAAGACCTGTTTCAAGCTTGCTGGTCCAATAATGTCAACACCGTGTCATTAGGACATGTGGTCGTTGCACAAGGTTTTTAAATATGTTCAGACGGCATGTGACCTATTCCGGCTGATTACATTTTGAACAAAATGAGAAACTGTTAAGGTGTAGTGGGTTGCAAAATAGACCAAAACAAAGTTTTCTACGAACAGTGTTCAACAAAGAGGTTGGTGAAGAATGGCGAAGACAACGTTGTACAACCTGCACAAGCAAGAAAGGTTGTTTGACCTTGACGCACTGCCACAGACATTGCCATAGTGTATGCACGCTAATGGCGAAGGACCCATACATCGCCAAAGGTCCTAAGAAAACCATTTTGTGTCAGGATGTCTGCCCGACATGGGGCAGGTCTTGAGACATCGCAGGACATACAGACATCGCAAGACCTTTGCCGACGTCTTAGAAACTGTTGCCAATTTGCAGGTTCTCTCACATCAATGCTGCATCATGAGGGCATGTGGTCTTTGCACAAGGTTGAAAGTATGGTTGGGCGAAATGTGTCCTGGTTTGGCCGATTGCATTTCAAAGTAAGTGAGGAAAAATATCATGTCAATAGTTTATGTCTCAAGCCAAAATGAAATTCACAGTAAACGGTATTGAAAAAAGAGGTTATCAGAGAACAATGGCAATAGTGATGGTGCAGGAATTCTACACACCGGACAGGTCTGATGACATTGATGCACCGCCATGACAGTTAGCAGTCAGCGCACAAGTTTTTCGGTGACAGACACCGCTGTAGTGCATGCATGCTAACGGCGTGGGATCTGCAGACCGCCATATTTCCTATGATGATTGCATTGTGTAAGGAGCCTACCAAAACTCGGGCAAGTTTCAAGATGTTGCAGGACATGCAGACATTGCAGGACCTGTGCTGCATATGCGGTGCAAATGCAGCAGGGCCTTGTGCAATTCTACAGGTCCCCTATCATCTGCGCCGCATCAAGAGGCCTTTTGGACGTCGCACAACGTTATGGATTGACAACGTTGTAGGACCGATGTTGCATACAAATCACCGACAAAACGGGTCCTGTTGTGATTCATGGGTCCCATATTGCTTGCGTCATGTACAGAGCAAACTCTGTACTTGGTGCTGTGTGTTTATTTTTTTGTTTGTCGTTGTTCACTAGGTTTCCGTACATTGATGACTTCTTGGTTCCCTTGGACCTTGCGATCTTGTTAGGAACATGATTTTGTGCACACCATACCTCGTGTGACTTTCATCAACCTTTGTCTTCGATGATGACAGCACCGATGAACGTAGCATGGTAAGCACAATGACCAACAATAGCGACGTCCGTGTAGTGGAGGGGTCGTCTCCTCCTCCTATGGTGAACCCACTTCTTTCAAACTTCTCGTGCATCTTTCTGGAAGAAATCCCCAACTCCCGTCCCTGTGAGGAGCCGAGTGCATCGTTGGATGATTTGCTTGATGACCCAAACCACTCTCTAGTAGAATCGATGAATTGAGGCAGTCGCCGCTCGTCCAAAACTCATGGCAGAGGGTCCACCTTTCTGCGGCGGCACCGTAACCCTGAGATTGGTCAAGAGAAGAGCTGGCACCCTTCTTTGACACGCAAACCGGTTAGTGAAATTGTGGATGATTTTGTCACGCAAAATGAAGGGAATGGGTGAAGTTTACCTGGAAAAAACTATTTTCTTGTTGCTTTGCAGACTTGCTCAATGAAACAATGGGAAGCGGAGTACGATGAGTTCTGTTTTGGCATTGGACACGCTCGCTGGTAGAGTGTGAAGAAGCTGGCAATTTTTTTGAACACCTTGGACATCTCATTAATTGTGATAAAACTGGCTTTTCAGAGAAAGACAAGTGCAGAAACACGGTGGCTCTTTGAAAGAACACGTCATGTGCAGGCTCTCTTGAAAGCAAGAAAACACCAAAAACATCTTGTTCCCCTCACAGTTGACCTTGAACTGTTCCTCCAGCAGACGTGGGTGAACTTGAACCCATGCAAGGAATGCGAATCTGATATCATTGACTTTCACATTTGCGATGCTTTCCAGTCAAAGAATGTTAACGATCCATGCCACCTATACTGGTCCTACCAGTGCACAAAGTGCATGGATGAAGCACAGAGGTAGTACCAACCGGCAAGATGGAAGCCGCTGTCTCTGCTTAGGCATGCTGTAGAAAGAACAATCACTGAGCCAAAAATTGTTGTGCATGCAAAACTTGATGAAACTGGTGCGGGTGAAGATGCAGGAGATCTGCAGGTACAAATGCTGACTATAAAGAAAGTTTTTGGAATCGTGATCTTGCACAAAACATGAAAGGGAAAGGGCATTTTTTGCAGGTGGATATTGCTGTTGGCGCTGGGAACAATGTTGCTACGGGTGCTGGGGCCGATGTTGCAGCTGGCACTGGTGCTGGCGCTAATGCTGGCGCTGGCACTGGTACTGGTGCTGGTGTTGGCGCTGGCTTAGTTGGTGCTGAGCGTGCTGTTGGTGCTGCTGCTGCTCCACCCCGTGCCCCTATTGAAGGAGCCCAGAGTACTTCAGCAATGGGTCTCTATGCTGGGTTGGCCCAGGCGGCTGGTTCTAGCGTTGCTGATAACTGCGCCGTCACCGCCGCCACTGTTGCCACGGCCGCTGATGCTGCTGAAGCTGCAAACATTGCCGCTGCTTACTTTCCCGCTGCACCCAATGGGTGTTGGTGCTGGTGCATCCAGTGGTGCCACTTGTTTGTTCACTGTGGCACCAAGCTATCTGGCCCAACCATCAGCTACCTTTGCACCAAATGTTCCCTCCACTCCCAGTGGTTCTGCCAAACCCAGAGGTGCTTCTGCACCGAGTGGTCCTGCGTCAACCGGTGGTCCAGCGGCAGCCTGTGGTCCAGCGGCAACCTGTGGTCTAGCGGTAGCCTGTAGTTCCACGGCAGCCGGTGGTGCAACCGGTGTTGTTGCAGCACCGGCTGGTGTTTGGAAGTTTTCCAGCTGCCAGTGTGCCGGCACAGGCTGGCTTCCTCGTAGCGTCCGGTGTTGCAGCATCTGCTGTGCCTTCAGAGGGTGTAAATGCTACAGGAGGTCCTAGTCTTGCAGCGTGTATGAATGAGGGGCTGGTGCATCAGTTACTTGCAATGCACCGTTCACTAATCCAGTAAGAACGCCAGCCCCTGGAATAGTGGAGGTAACACGTTGAGCATCTCAAAACTGCCCTCAGCAAGTACCGGAGGTGCGTACCCGTACTTAACTCCCCCGCTTTTGGTAACTTCTGAATGTGAAATAAAACTGGTTTTCTGATGCAGGTGAACTCAGCTGGTGCTCGTGTTAATCATGGAGAAGCTATAAATCTGCTTTTCGCCGGTGATGACAAAGTGAACAAAGTAAGTGTGTGTTTCCATGTTCGGTTTTGCTGCTGTTACATCGCAGTTGCTCAATACCTCCTTTTTATTTGGCAGACCTTGCATCAGTTTGCCAATAACCAGATGGGTTTCAACGACCTTGACGCATTAGCGTTTGGAGTGGAGGATCTTCCCCGTGCACAACAGCAACTCGCTGAGAGTTTTTCCAACCTTACTGAAGCGTCCAAAGTCAAACAAGGTGCAAACAGTTTATCTGAGGCCGCATCTGTTGTTTTGGAGATGGCTGAACAACTTGAAGTTTACAATGAAGAATTCAAGGAAAACTGTAGCAATTGGTATAATCACGGCATAGCAATAATCAGGAGCATGAGGAAGCTTACTGGACGCGGGAGAAATATTGCAACAAGAAGTACTTGTTTTCCACCCCTGTCCTGTTTTTTTGGGGTTGAAAACTGCCTCGTATTTATAACTCGTCAACTAGCATGACATGTTTACAACTAAATGTTGTGCAGATGATGTGTACCTTGAAAAATGGATCAAGGTGTACAAAGCTCAGAGGAGCACAACTAAGGTAAGAACTGGCATTTGCAGCTTTCATTCTATTCTCATAAAGTAGGATATCATTTGATGAAGATGCTGTCCTTTCTAAAAGAATTTCTTTGAGGCATTACTTGGCGCTGTTGATTCTTTGGAGAAGGGAGTTCCAGCAGCTGAAGTGCAAGATGAGAGTGCATCAGTGAATGAGGGTGGAACTCAAGCTGAGAAGAAGCTTAGCTACTAATGTGAGTGCATTGATTTTCTTTCGTGCTGAAATAATGTTTGGTATTTGACACTGGAATTTCTCTAGCATATGTTGCTTGTGCTTTCTGCATCCCAGGAGAAGAAGAAGAAGGATAGTTAACCACCTCAGACAGTCAACAAAGAGAATCATCGCCTTTACAGACCTGAAACGAGAGGAAAATGATGCAGAAGTGGACTGGGAAACCGAATTTCAATGACTGAGTTTCCTGTTCTGCAACTGTTGTACTTGGTTAAACAGTTCAAACACACCTTTTTTGACATTGTGATGAATGAGGAATCGTAATTAGTTAACATTTTACAAAGTACAATACCATACTCAATTTGTGAATGCACTCAAATTTGTGAACACTCAATTTGTGTCTTCACTATCTGCCTGTGTGACCTATCACCTTGAGATGAAAAGAGATGTAACTAAAAAAGTAGTGATTCTTCTGTGTTGGTTCATATCAGATGATTTCCAACATGTTGCATACTTCAACAAGTTTTTACAGGAACGTTCTCACCCTTTACAATACACATTTCCATATTGTAAGAAGTGCTCCTTCCTATCAAGAATCATAACGCCATATGCAGTTGCTTCCACACTACATCCTAATGCTTCAAGTGGAACTATTGCCCTTGTAGATGAGGGAAATATAAAATGATATGGAATAGATGGAGTGGGATGGGATGGGATAAGATGGGATGGTTTGAGATGCAGTGTGCTAATGCCATAGGTGAATGATCGTACTAACATGTCTTCAGTTTCAAACACGTCTGTTTTGACATTGTGATGAATGTATAATCGTAGTTAGCTAACATGTTAACTAATGTGTATTCACTATCCGCCTGCGTGAAGAGAGATGTAGCTACAAAATCAGTGATTGTCAGAGGATTTGTAATATGTTGCATATTTCCATCCAAATTGGAGAATTTTCTCACCTTTTTCATTGCAAATTGCCATATTGTAAGAAGTTTTCTTTCCTATGGAGAGTCATAATGCCATATGCAGTCGTATCCAAACTACATCCCAATGCTACAGGGAAAGCACTTCTAGTATTTTTGGTAGTACTAAAACTCAAGCTGTATGAAAGTTGACAAGAACAGGACATAGGACTGAGGAAGTTATGTGATCTTACTGCGTTGGATTCAGAAAAACTTGCCATGAGATAACTTCCACAGTCCCTCTGTATCCAACACCATCATAGTTGATACATCATTACATGAATTTTTCCTCCATGTCAGAATGCCAGATGCACATACTTTCCAACCTGCTTAGGGTGAGGATGAATCTGAAGATTTTTGTCCTCATCCTCCTTTCCAAGTAAGTAATCTCTTCTGTTGCATCAGGTCAGTTCAATGAAAAATTTTCTTCAGCGTTGTGTATTAAGTTCCATTTCCAAAACATTGGAAGTCGAATAATTGGAAGTACAGTTTAACTTTCAGGATTGTACAACCAACTGAACAATTCGACCATGTCACTGTCAATCTAAGGCTCGAATGCTTCTGTATCCCTCCCAGCACCACCACCATCTACAGCTTGTCACCACCACCAGCTCCTAGCACCATATACAATCCTTTTATGTGCACCAGCGGCACTAGTGGCCAGATTGCTTCCCTCTTGGTCAGCACCATCACCGTCAACATTCCTGCCATCGTCACCAGAAACGACACCATCCACATCCCTTCCATCCTCATCAGCCTCATCATGAACCGCATTCCTGTCATCTCCCCCCCCCCCCCCCCCCC
>SZWC01017070.1:14557-52750 GCA_023375785.1 Penium margaritaceum
TGCGTGCGTGCGTGCGTGCGTGCGTGCGTGCGTGCGTGCGTGTGTGTGTGTGTGTGTGTGTGTGTGTGTGTGTGTGTGTGTGTGTGTGTGTGTGTGTGTGTGGAGATTGAATGCTGAGTTGACTGAAGCCAAGTCTGGATTGAGGCACAATGGACTGAACAGTCACCAGAGAGGCAGCTTCCGGAAGGGAGCCTTTTGGGAGTGCTTTTCTGCCAGGACCATCAGAAGGAAAATCAGAAAAGAAGAAAAAGAGTGATGGTGTGCACAAAGGTATCCGCTGTGGGGACTGTCCATCAATACCGATCGGGTCTGCCCATCTGATCTGTGAGCAGGGGCCGGAGGAGGATCCAGCATGCCTGCAAGCAGGACGCTGAGGTTTCCTTTGCCTCACTGCTCCTTCTCTCCTGATTTTCTCTGGATGATCTCGCTCCCCTCTGCAGATGGACTGCGACATTGGGTCGTCGTCGGTGGCCCGCAATGTTATCGGTCTTGTCATCTCGTACGTCACCTCTCTCGTCGTCGACCTGGCCATCGTCATCGAGGTGCCCCCCCCCCCCCCCCCCCCTGCTGCCCACTCCAATGTACTGAAGCACCCCTGTTATCCCTACACCCCCAACCCCATGGGTTCTTTACATCTGTAAACTTGGGGGCCCACTCGCTCCATGCACCCTGAGGGTAGCGCCCCACGCAAGACGGCGTCTCTCATATCACAGCATGGGCGTGCAACAAGACACGACGTTCTCTTTGCGTCTCGGTGACAGGATGCCGAGGCTTGTTGCAGAGTGGAGATAGCATGTGAAGCAGATTGCGGTGTTTGGTTTTCCTTCGGCAAACAGCTGTTGCAGCAGCGCCATGTGATGGCTTCAGCACCCCTCATGATTGACAGATTCTCCCCCTCCTCCTCCTCCCCCTCCTCCTCCTCCTCCTCTCCTCCTCTTCCTCTTCCTCCTCCTGTGTCCTCCCCCCCCCCTCCTCTGAGCACATCCCCTCATCTACCCTCTGCCTCTTTCTCTGTCTCCATGTGCACCAGGCACAAGAAGCAGCGGATTTGCCGGAGTACTTGCTGGCAGCAATGACGTGCATCCGCATCGAACCGAAGCTCGCCACAGTACCACCGCCTTTGCCCTGAGGCAGCAGTGTTTTCTAGGACTCTGTCCCGTAGGTGACGAGCTGATGTTTGTTTTTTGTCCCTTCTTTCCATGTAGCGAGGATTTTCAGCCGCATTGACCCTTGTGTTAGATGTTGGAAATTCAATGTGGCACAGCAGGACAGGACTTATCCAAGAGCTTGAAGGCGGGCATGTGTGAGTGCTCCATTTGTGTGTTGACTGTGTCGACTGTGGAGGGACAGGCACCCAGTGTGATTCCAGGCACAACACATGAATGGATTAATGTATACCAGTTTATATGCCTGATGTCAATTGATTTTTCACTCAACCAAAGTTGAACATACGAACGTACATTCCATTCACCCCCTCTCAGTCTTGGCCTGACAGATCCAAAGCTTCTACTAATAAGTATGCTGGGTTTGGAAAGGCCATTCTCCAACGAGGGTGCTCATGCGCTTTCATATGAATAGCACTAGGAGTGCAGATACATGGTTTTTGTAGGATTACAGATGTGAGAACCAAGGATGCGCGGGAAGTCTTGGACAAGTGGTCTAGCTGTCTTGGTAAGGAGCTTGGAAAGGAGACATGGTACATGAGTTATCATTGCAGGAAGGAGGGGACGGTGCATTGTACCCTTGGAATGAGAGAGACATTCAGATGGACAAGGATGTGGGAGGTTGGAAACTATTCTAAACCGCAGGTTGCGTTGGTTGCAGGGCAGTTGCGTTGTTGATGCAACGTGCGGGCTTCCGCGCTCACTGCTTATTCTGCTACCCCCTCAGTCTCTTGCTCGAGAGTCTAAGTCTGAATGCTCTGGGTTTATCACTTGAAGAGTTGCCAGCCAGTGTTAGCGCTAGAAAGCCGCTGGAAACTCAGAGTGACTGATTAAAAAGAAGAATAAGACACAATGGTGTTGGTGTGTGTGGCTCCCACCCGTCACGAGCGACGGCGAGGAGACCAGTGGTACAGGAGAACGCGACAACGTGGTCCCACATGCGGACCCCGGAGACACCGACGCGTCGGCAGGTGGTGGACCACCCACTCGGAGCTGACCGACCACTGCCCCAGCGTCGTGGATGCTGTCTTGGACCTCCTGTAGTTTTTCTGCAGCCTATCCTTGATGCGGACACAGTTGACGCCGGAGCACCGATGAGCGGTGGCTCCATCCACCAGCAGTTGCTAGAGAGCTGCCAGGACGCCCTGGGTGCTAATCGGGGTGCTTTGCGGTTTTTCTGCAGACGCTAGAGTTTTCTCGGTGGACTGGCTTTGAGCTCGATTTGCATGTTTTGTATTTTTGTCCACCGATCGGTGCCGGACTTATGCGTGTGACCAGTCGTACGTGTGGCTCAAGATTCTGCATCTCTAGGTTCAAACGGCGTAGCGTTCTGATTTGTCTGCGCAGAGTTATGGCCAAAACAATGTTTTTGGGCCGGTTTTAGGACAGACCTTGCACTGCCGCGTGCGACACTTGTCGTGTGCCGCGGCGGGTACTTATGCTGTGGACTTGTCATTTGTTATTTCTCTCTGCAATTATATTCATTTTGAGCTTCCTGACACTCAGTACATGGCCATACCCAGACCCTTGCGGTTTTGTCTCTGACTTGTGACTGTTGTCACACGCTGATCTAGCGCTGACGCCTAATGTTGCGACAAGTGGTTAGGAAGGTTCTAGGAAGTTTCTCATGGCATCAGAGCAAACGAGCCATAGCTCGTTGTGCTGTGTAACAAAGACACAGCAGAAGTGAATGGCAGCAACGGCAGCCACCCATAGCAGCAGCAGCAGGTCTTGGAGGGACCCACCACGACTACGTTGCAGCGGAGCGGTGGAGGTAGTAAGGACAACGGCGGCAGCTGCAAGCAAGACCGGTTGTAGCAGCAATAAGCGGCGGGAAGTAACTGCGGCGGTAGCGGCTACGGGTAGCACACACTACAGCAGCAGCACTGGGTGGCAGCTACAGTTGTATCTTGCTACCGGTGTGTACACACACAAAAAAGGGAGGAGAGCAGCTCGCAAGAGAAGCAGTAGCTTGCGACAGTGGCGGCTGCAAGCAGTGGCAGCACGTAGCAACACCAGGAGGTTGTAGTAGCGGTGGCGGGCAGCAGCTGCAGCAGCAGCAACGGCAGAGATCACCTGCAACGACAGCTGCAGCAGGCGACAGTAGCAAACAGCAGCAACAACAGGGAGCGGCAGAAGCAGCTAGCGACTACGAGCAGCAGAAGCAGGCGCCAGTGATCAACAGTAGCAGCAGTAGTATCGTGCAACAGGCACAACGGCAGCAGCAACAGCAGCAACGGCGTCGGCGGGCAGCTGCAGCGTACAGCCGCAGCTGCTCACGCACGCTGCAACATCAGCAACAGCCCGCGCAACAGTGGCAGCCGCAGCAGCCACTGCTGCTGCTTGCTCGTCCCGCAATGCTGCATTGCAGCTTCGCGCTGCAAGCAAGCAGCGCGAAGCTGCTTGCTCGCTCGACGGGCTCGCCGAGCTCGCTCGCTCGACGGGCTTGCTCGAAGCGAGGGTCAAGCTAGACCGGGGAAAAAAAAAGGAGGGGGAGAGGAGAGAAAGGGGGACCCTCGAGTGGGCTACCCAAGAAAACCCCAAAGGGGGCACCCGAGGAGGTGGCACCATCACACAAGAAAAAAGAGAACAACAAAAAAAGGGAGGAGTACAGGGGGGTCCTCGAGTGGGGCAGTTGAGTAAGACCTTGAAAGGGGTACCCCACCCGCGCCGAGCGTTGGTGAACACAAAAAAAACCGGATGTGAGTTTTGTCTTTTGTTTTTTTAATTATTTTACTTTTGAGTGTGGCTTGAGGCCACTACCGCCGGCTGACGATGGGAACCGTTGTAGCAGTAGTTGGCGCGAGAGTTGCAAAAGAAGTAGCAACAACGAAGGTGGCTTGAGGCCACAGCCGTTTGTTGACGATGGCACCCGGTGCAGCATCAGCGGCACCAAAGGCGGCTTGAGGTCGCACGTTGCGATAGTTGCGCCATCGCCACCGGGTGTAACATTGTAGCAACACACTACAGCTGAGGTTGTCGCCTTGACTGACGACATCGTAGTGCGTCTGAGATACGTTGCTACACTCGCATCCCTCTACGTGGCTCTTTGCGCCAGTGGGATCAAGTGTGTAGGACTATCACCCACGCTCAGCTCTCAACATGAGCTACGCAGTGCGGCCGTGGGCGTTGCCATCGCCGTGGTCTGCGCCTGAGTCTCAACCGTGGCAGCCGCCACAGGCACAGTAGTCGATGCAGCCGTGGCACGAGTCCCACTTGTCCTCAGGGTTTTAGTGCTATTACTGTCGAGATAGGCAAGTGGCTGGCGCCAGTGCCGACAACGCCCTCCTCAGTGGCATCCCCCGTGGGTACAATCCTCCCCACCTCCTCCTTTAGAGGATACGTCACCAAGTGATGCCACAACGCTTGTGCGTGGTGTTATGGCCGCCCTAAACATGGAGGTCCGGCACCTCAAGCACACGGTCCAGCAGCTCCTTGACCACGTGACTTCCGAGGGAGCTGTCACCCCGCCGCAAGTGTCGCGTCCCACTTCATCCTCATCTTCCTCCCAATCCTGCATCCCTTCCTCGGACAATGCTAGTATACCGGATCTCTCATCTATATCAGTCGCCCTTCGCTCCGTCTTGGAGGTTGTCGGCATCATACTGACGAACGGACCCTCAGCCCCTCGCAGTACCGTTCGTTCTTGCACTTGTCGTGCACGGCGGCGAGCTGCTCGTCTTGCACGGCAAGCACAGGCAACACCATCAGACGCGGCTATGGGAGGAGTCTCAGGTGACGAGACCCTCTCGTCTCCTGTCCACGGGTTGGTCTGCCGAGTCCCCACAGCTCCTGCCGAGGTGTCAATCGTGGGGGGGATGGTTTGTCCGCTGACGACCGTGGCAGAGCTCGGCATTGGTGATGCGACTGCTCTATAGCGTTGGATGATTGAGGCGGATGACGCTACACAGCAGACTCAGCTAGCGGAGAGTTGGGCCGGGGTAGACGTTCGCCATGATGGAGACTCTTCGTTGGAGGAGGATTGGTCTGAGGCTGAGTCTGAGTCGGGAATGGAGATGGTGTTCGTTGATACCCTGTCGAATGACATGACGACGACCGATGCAGGAGCTGTGCCTGACGGTGTGCGCGTTAGCTGGTGTGGAGACAACTGTCATGGTGCCAGGAGCAGCAGCAAGAGTGGGTGATAGAGATGCTAATACTCGGCCCCCAGTAAACGCCTAGGTGGTTCAGACAGATAGTACTGGGCAGCAGGAGGAGGTGATGGACCACCAGGACGAGGTAGACTTCCTCTGTGAGGATCAGTCATCCGTCGTGGAGTGGTCGGACGCAGGGTCGGAGGCAGACATGGAGGCACAGTGCACTACCGTTCTTGCAGTAGCCGCGGCATGAGCACGTGATGGCCCCTCGGTGAGAGAAAACGTCCGCGTGTGCGACATGGAGGATGCAGAGCGAGCTGCGGACCTCCGACACCCCTTTGCCCTAACCGGTGTCGCTGATACCACGACGGTTCCAACCAAGTATACAACTACTCTCGTCCGAGCTACAGTTCCTGTACCCGAGCGCGTACGCTCCGCGGTCGATGAGCAGGAGGCAGTGGTAGCTCGAGCGGAGGCGCACATGCAGAGTCTCATGGTCGAGCTCCGGGAGGCCAGCAGCCGCTGTTGCACCGTGGATGTTCCAGCACGAAGGGCTATCGAGGAGTGTGTGGAGGATGTACACAGGCATCTCAAGGCAGCTGAGTGGTCTTTACGGGATGCAAGTCTGGGACAGGCGGACCTCCAGCAGCAGGTGGATGATGTGCTGCGCACCAGGGGTCATGAGGAGTACCACGGCACTGACCGTACCTTTGACGACCACGCCGTTGCCGTGGATGCAGCTATACCTATACATGCCGACGTCCGATGAGAAGCTGACGTCCGCATCAAGGATAGGCTGCAAAAAAACTACAGGAGGTCGAAGACAGCATCCACGACGCTGGGACAGTGGTCGGTCAGCTCCGAGTGGGTGGTCCACCACCTACCTATGCGCCGGTGTCTCCGAGGTCCGCATCGAGGACCACGTCATCGCGCTCTCCTATATCGCTGCTCTCCTTGCCGTCGCTCGTGACGAGTGGAAGCCACACACACCAACACTCCCCCTGCCTGACACAACTGTCAACACAACGATGTTTGAGCGAAGGCAAGAGATGATGCCTCAGGCAACCAATCATAGCGAGCACTGATCAAGCATACCACAACATAGGGTCTCCTCGTGACAATAGTGCATCCCACTAAATGCCCGGGTCTCGACCATGCACGAAGTCAATCACACACCTATGTGTCAAACATTATGCAAGAGAGACAGAGAAACAAGGTCTCCTCGTGACCACGGAAAATGTCTCCGGTTGTTCGGGTCTCGACCACATCATGCATGGATCATACATAACACATGTAGGCAATGGGTCTCCATGTCACACCGGTAGAACTCAACAGGTGCGTGGGTCTCGACCAGCATAACCTTGCATGGATCATGCATAACACATGGACGCAATGGGTCTCGACATCACACCGGTAGAACTTACCAGGTGCGTGGGTTTCGACCAGCATAACCTCGACTATAGCATCGTGCCACACCCCAAGTAACATTGCACTCCAGCTGAAGTGCAATGAAATGCTCTAGCTGACACTTGCGGGTGGAGGGTCCGACGGAGTAGACCATCTTGGGTGTAATGGCGTTAGAGTCCAAGAAGGTGGAGGAGGATATTGCTGGAGGCGCCGGTGATAGAGGAGCGGGCGCAGGTGGCTACGGAAGATACTACAGTGGAGCCGTCGTAAGCGACGCATGTGTAGTAGGAGCAGCAACGGTCACTGCAGTGGTGGCAAGACGACGCATGGTGGCGATGATGCAAGCCTCATTAGTGAGGAGCGGACACGTGTACTACCCGTTTCCTGACTAGCCATAGTTGTGGTAGACGGGGCCGGTTCCGCCGGATCCTCTAGACTGCTGTTGAGGGCTCTTGCCCTTCTTGCCCCTGCGCTTCTTCTTGCCAGACAGGCTGACGCCACAAGACGTTGCTGCTGCTGGGGCGGCAATGGCCACGGAGGCGACAGCAGGAGAGGCGACTGACTCTGTACGATGGATGTCTAACTCTTGATGAGCCTCTGTGATGCGGAGGAAGAGCTCGTATGCCCAGGGCATGAGGGTACCCTGGACAGTCGTCGTAGTGAGGATGTTGTGGGAGTAATAGACGAAGATGTCGGAGAAGGGGACTGTGGTGCTGCGCTTGATAGTCAGAGGGGCGGAGAGAGGGGGTGGTGCGGCATCTCAGACGTGGCGTAGGATGTCCTCTACACATTGCCAGAAGGAGGTGACTGTCTCGGTCTCCCCCATGCAGAGGGAGTTGAACTCCTAGATTAGGCTTGTCTTGGCGTCACTTGACAGGTGATGAGGGTGCGTGAGTATGAGCCACGCCGCTGTTGGGAAAGGAGAGCGCCAATGGTGTGGTCGCTGAGGAAGGGCTTAAGGGCAAGACGTGCAGCTCGAGGGGCCACAGGGACGAGGGTACGCACGACGCGACCAGCGTCACACACCTTGTTAGCCTGGATCAAGTCCAAGGGTAGGACGTAGTAGGGTCACAAGCTCTCGTCCTGTCCCCAGATTGGAAAGCTGAGCTCCCAGCTCCAAAAATGGTCGCTTGCATGAAGTGGCGGCGGCGAGGTTTTGAAGTCCTTTGGCCTGCGGCAGGCACCAAAACTGGGGCCTAGGACTGACGTCACCGTCTGCTGATGGCGTTGGTTGTGTTGTTGTGCTAGGTACTGCGTGGCGTAGGATACCGCAGGGCTCGCGTACCTGGGTGGAACAAAAGGTGCTTGCTGACGTTGCTGCTATTGCTACGGTGGTTGTTGTTGCTGCTGCGGCGGCGGTTGCTGATGCTGCTACTACGGCTACTAGTGCGGCAACAGTGTCGGCAGCTGCCGACACCATTGGCACACAATGCCGCTAGCTGTTCTGTCAGTGTTGCGAGCTGCTGGCGAAAAGCGACAAGCAGATCAGTCATGCCAGCATGACCTACGACAGATCCAATGGGGTATTGGAGATGTTGATGTTGCTTCTGCTATTACTACTGTTTTTGCTACTACTGCTACTGATGTTGCTGCTATTATTGTTGCTACTATTTCTCCTACTACTGCGGCTGCTGTTGTTACTTCTGCTGCTTTTGCTGTCACGGCTCCTGTTGCTGCTATTGTTGCTGCTGCTACTGCTGCTGTTGTTGTTGTTGTTGCTGCTGCTGCCGCTCTTGGTGCTGTTGCAGCGGCGGCAGCTACCATTGCTGCTACTACTGTAACTGCTGCAATTTTTGCGGGAAAGGAGGTCCTGCAACAGAGGAGGACCCCACATCGTTCTTTGCCATGGTGTTTTGTTTTCCCTCCTTGTTTCCTTTTTCTCTTGTTTTGTGCTGCTGATGTCAGAAGTGACGTCAACTTAGGATGGCTAGCATCAGTAGCTGCTGTTGCGTTATCTGCAGGGTTGTTTTTGTACATTTGTTTTTGTTGCTGAGGTGAGCAGTGTCGTCAGCACTGACGTCAATAGAGGATGGCTGACTTCAACAGCGGCGGTTGTAGGAGCCGTTGCTGTATCAGCTGTAGGGCAGATATAACTATTACTGTAGCTGCTGTTGCTGCCCCTGTTGCTGCTACTACTGTTGCTGGTCTGCAGCTGCTGCTAATGCACTTGTTGTTGCAGCAGTAGCTGCTACAACTGCTACAATTACTACTGCTACTGTTGTTGCTACGGCGGCTGCTATTGCAGCTGCTCCTGCTCCTAATACTGTTCCTTAGCTACTACGTCTACTGTGGATGCCGTAGTGGCTCTAGTGTGGGCCGTAGCCACTACGGGGCAGCCAGCAATGTAGGGGATTTGTTTTTTGTTTCCCCTTTTTTTCATTTCTTTGTCACAGCAAGCTCGCTGCTCACTGTGAGCAGCGGGTTGCGAGCAGTGAGCTGGCTGCTCGCTGCTCATTGCAAGTAGCGGGATACGAGCAGTTGTAGCTGCTGTTGCTACTGGTCGCTGTTGCAACTTCTGCAGCTAGTTGCTCTTTGCTGTTGCTTCCTATTGCTTGCTGCTGCTACTATTGTAATCGATTGCTGCTACTACTCACTGTTGCTACTAATGTAGTTGCCTGCTGTTATTACTCATTGTTACTGCTGCTGTAGCCGGCTGCTACTACTGTTCGCTTTTGCTATGCACTACAGCTGCTACGCGCTACTGCTGTTGGCTGCTGCTACTGCTTCCTACCGTGGGATGCTGCTGCTGCAAGCTGCCGCGAGCTGCTACTATTGCCGGCTGCTCCTGCCAGCTGCTACTGCCGCGCACAGCTGCTGTTGGCTGTTGCTACCACTACTTGCTCTTGCTAGCTGCTCCTGCTACAGGCTGCTGCTCCAGCTTGCTACTCTGCCAGTCACTGCACCTGGTTGACGTTGCCACGTGCGTCCTCGCCAACAGGTGCCTGACGCAACCTGCCGCTAAACTCCTGGCGTCACACGTGGGGGGTCAGTGCTGCCGAAAAAAAACATGGCAGCATTTCCCCTGGCGCACTGGCCATGGGAAAAAATCTGACGCCGCCACCAGGCGGGTCAATGCTGCCAAGAAAATCCGGCAACATTTCCCCTCCACTGGCGCGTATGGGGGTCCGCCAGCATAGTCAGGAACCTGTACGCCAGCTATCCCATGTTGTTGCTGCGCTCTGGCTCTGATACCAAGGTGGAAACTATTCTAAAGCGTAGGTTCGAGCAGTTGCATTGTTGATGCAGCGTGCGGGCTTCCATGCTCATTGCTTGGTCTACTACCCCCTCAGTCAACCGCTCTAGAGTCTAAGTCTGTGTGCTCTGGGTTTGTCACTCAAAGATGCACACGCGAGTGTTTGCGCCAGAAAACAGCTGAAAACTGGAAGTGACTGATTAAGAAACAAGAATGAAACACAATGGGAGACCCCTCCAAGAATTAGCCTCCCTCAGCTCTGTAGGACTTGTTACCAAGTTCACCAGCCAATCAAAAACAACTCTATTTTCAGGCAGGCAGGTTTGCTCGGTGAGCCTTACCAGATGGCCGACAGCCCAAACCCGGGCGTTGTCCGTTTTGCCAGAAAACTAGACCATACCATAATACACACACTGCAAACGTAGTCTTGCAGTCAGAATCAGCTAGAAAAAAAGCAGTGAGGATTTATGGCTGCCGAAATCCAGGCAGTGTCTACGCTAATCCTCGGTACCAGCAGAGCTAGAAAATCATGATAGGTGGACCCTAGGCATGACATAGCTCTGCGAACACAAGAGTGCAGTCAGACACGGCGTTGGACGTGTGTAAGCAACATATGCAGCAACAGTGCCTGCCGGCGGCACGATTGCCAAGGACATATGCTGATGGAGCTGAGCACAAAGGAGGGAGGAGGCTCCAGCAAATTGTGTGTAGGCCTGAGTGTCGTCCACCGGACGACACTCCATCAGCGTCGCGTCTTACCGTCTGTCATCTGCACACCAATGTACACAAGCCGGGAGGACACATCGGAGTAGAAGTGAGAGATGTGATACAAAAACCAACAATGGGTAAGGGGAATCATCAAGCCAAAGGATAGAATGCTTTGGAAGTATTCTAGACACTTCAGGTGTATGCATGTAGTAGGAGCGATTGTGGATATGGGTCATGTCCGTAGTGGGAAGAAAAAGGAGCAACATAAAAAGGAAACTGTCTAGTGCACAGGTTGGGGCAAAACGCTCTTAATGCAGCGTGCATGAACTCACTCATTGCTTTGTCTGCCCCCTTGGTCTGCTGCACTAGAGTCTAAGTGTGGGAGCTCTGGTTTTTTACTTAGGAGTACACGCGCTAGAGTAAGTGTGAAAAAGTAATTGGAATGTAGCAATGACTGATTAGGAATAAATAATGAGCGACTAACTAAAACCCCTCTCAATTCTAGCCTCACCTTATATCTGTGAGGCTTGTTACTCAGAGAGCCAGCCAACCAGGAAAATCCTAGCATTATCATGTCTAGCGGAATTTCCTAGGTGAGCCCTGCCAGACACCAGATAGCCCAAAACCCGGGCATTGTCTGTTGCCTAAGAATTGGACCATACCATAATAACCATGTCGTAAACACACTTGTGCAATCAGAATGGGCAAGAAAGATAACTACGAGGAGTTACGGCTGCCCAAACTCAAGCGCCAGCTGCACTGCTCTTGAGAGCCATCTAAAACTACGGATGACGTGACAGCCAAGGGTTGTTGTCGTTGGAGCTAGTCACATGAGGATGTAGTTTCAGAGGCACGATGAGGAGGAGAACCACACTCTCGGCTTCATGAAGACACGTCCACTCCACTGAACAGTGCCCCGTCGGCATCAGCGTCCATCCAGTCAGTCGTCTACACGAGCATGTACACCAACTGAGAGGATACTGTGTGATTCAGAGAGGCAGTGCACGGATAAAACAAAACTCCCCCATGACCCAAAGGCATCAGTGTACATGAACATGCATAAGTAATGCTTCCCTATGCTTCATGACCCAACACTAAGTACAAGAGCGAAAGGAGACGAATCACATGTGCAACGATGAAGAGTGATGAGAATCTATGCAAGCAAAAGAATCACACAACATGCATTCAGGGTAGCTTTCAGGCCATACTCACAGCCTTCTTGAACGAATTGCACTTCAGCACATTGGTGAGTAAAACAGCCAACTGCTTCACAGTCTCAACCCACACGATGTGAACGCTGCCCTCATGTAACAAGGAACAAAAGTAGTGATACTCAACATTGATGTGCTTCATGTGTGCATGATGGATACCATCATTGTCGGCAATTGCAGCGATACTCTCGTTGCCACAATAGAAGATGATGGACACCACAGGCTGATGCAAATCACTCGACAAGCAACGCAGCCACACACCCTCACATGCACCAGGGAAAAAAGCTACATACATGGCCTCTCTTGTGTTGCGTGCAATACACCCTTGCTTCTTGCTACTCTATGACAGTGTTGTGCCCCCGATGACAAAGATCCAACCAGTGCGGTTCTTTCCATCTGAGCTTTGTGCCCAGTTGGTGTTAGTATAGTCCACGGCCACCACGAACGGCTGACGACGGAATGTGAGACTGCGGAGTGGGTGGAAACCACAAACCGCAACACGCCGACTGCATCAAGATGCAGCTGGTGTGGGGCCTGTGATAATTGGCCAAGGAAAGTCATGACAAAGGCAATGTCTGCACGTGTAGTGGTGGCATGAAACATGATTCACCTGATGACGTAGAGGAATGTCGTGATGTCCAAGGCTACATCCAAGGTGCTAGCGTCAGTAGCCTTCAACTTTGCCTACCTGATTGGGGTCATTGGGGTGCAGGTATTGGGGACAGTTGTAAGAAGATCGGCAAAGTGATCGGCCAGCGTCTGGAAATACGCTGCCTAGTGTTCTGCAAGACATCGTGCACGAGATCGCGCTCAATTTCCATGCCTAGAAACACCTGCGCCGACCCGGGATCGTTCATCTTGTAGGTCACCTTCAACAGCTCCTTTACTTGCTCAACGGTAGCAAGGTCGGGAGACATGATGAGTAGGTTGTCTATGTAGACGCAGATCACAACAAAGGGAGTTGCACGAGGATTGATGAAGAGTGCCGGGTCTGCAATGTTGTAGATGAATCCGCCCTTCAAAAGGGTGTGACTGATCTCGATGCTCCAGCACCAAGGAGACTGCTTTGGGCCATACAAGGCCTCTCGCAGTCACCAGAGACGGCCCGTCCCGTCCTCAAATCCATGGCGCTACACCATGTAGAGCTCCTCGCCATCGAGAGCGTTGTGAAGAAAGGCGTTGCTCACCTCCATCTGGTGGACCTCCCAAGCATGTTGTGCGACTAGGCTGAAGAGTGCAGGGCTGGTGGTGAAACGGCCAACCAGAGCGAAGACTTGGTTGTAGTCCACTCTAGCAACCTCAAAGAAGCCCTTGGCGGTGAGCCGGTCCTTGTACTTGCCCTGAGTGTCATCTGGCTTCCACTTCCGATGAAAAACCCACTTTGCCTCGATGGCCTTGCGGCCAAGGGGAAGCTCCACGAGCTCGTACACTACGTGCTCTTTGATGGCAGCGAGCTCCTCTTGACAGGCAGCCTCCCATTGGTCTGCATCGGGAGCCGCATGGGCCTCACGTAGGCTCTACGGGTTGGGTGCCTATGGGGAAGGCCGTGTCGTCAGCACACGAACGACGTAAAGTCCTGCAGGGGCCCGAGCCAGGGTGGTAGAGACCGCACGGGAATGCTCCTAGGAGATGAGAGCGAAGCCCAGGGCCAAGCCTGGGTGGATGTCCTGAGCAACGAGGCCAAGGGCCTTCAGGCCAAGGACCTTGATGCCAGGATCACAACTCACAAAAGTGTGAGGGGAGGAAGGTTTGTTCACGGGTGTGCTGGAGGCTGGACGCGGGGTCCTGGTGCAAGGACTCGGGGGAGGCGCCGTCTTATGTGGTTGTAAGATGCCACCGGGATTACGGGTGTATACCTGGTGCACGGAGGTGCCAATGACGGTAAAGGGAGCCCGGCGAGGACGAGGTGGCAAGGTGGGGGTAGGCGCCACCTCCAATGTCGGGGTACCGCTAGGTACAGATAGACCCATGGGGGCGGGTGCATCGGAGGCAGAAGGGTCAGTCGGGGAGACTTGTTGGGCTAGTGACTAAGCAGAAGACTGTGTCTCCAATGGGTGCGCGGCATCGCCGGCTTGGGAACCGCTCGACGAAGTGAATGGTAAGGGAAGAGCATCCGGGCCATCTGCTGTTGGGGGCATTGATGCAGGCGGGGCGACCTTTGCCTTTGGGGTCAAAGCAACGTTGCGGCAAGCATCTCCCCAATGAGACGACGGTGATGGGAGAAGAGAGGATTCAGACTGCATTCGAGGGAGGTCACGAGGGAAAAGGTCCTCAAAGAATAGGCAATCGCGGGTCTCAACGATGCTATGCCGGACTGGGTCCCAGAAGCGCCAGGCCTTGGACTGATGCGAAACACCCATGAAGGTGCAAAGATGGCCGCGATGGGCAAGCTTGCCATCCCGCTAGTCCTCCATGAGCCAGACGCTGACCAAGCACCCCCAGATATGGGCAGGCCAAATATCGGCCCGCTGACCGCACCACAATGCGTACTACGTGGCCTAGCAGGCAAGGGGACCATGGGGAATGCGGTTCCACATCCGGGTCATGTAAAAAATGGCCTCAAAGAAGAAACTGTCGGAAAGACTGGACTTGACACACATGGTATGAATAGTATCGGGCATGGTGCGGTTCAAATGCTTAGAGAGAACGTTCTGCGGCGGTGTCCTGCGGGGTGGTGGGCTCATGACAAACCCCATCATGAGCAAGATAGGCAGACATGTCCCCCATGTACTCACCACCGCGGCCAGACCGAAAGCGACAGAGGGCGCGTTCACACTTGCGCTCGACCGCAAGGTGCCAGGCACAGATGGCAGAGGCCACGTCACTCTTTCGGTGGAGACAAATGGCCCAGTGGTAGCAAGAGTATCCGTGAGGTTCAGTACATACTGGTCGCCTTCGAGAACAGACACGACCGGTGAAGGGCCAATGAGGTCTGAGTGGACGAGCTCCAAAGGGTGAGTAGCCCAAGAGGAGGACACAGGGTAAGTGGAGCGGTGCATTATGCCTTGGGTGCAGTCGATGCACTTGGTACGACAAGACCACTCAAAGATGGAGGGATCCAAGCACGGGTCGGGTGCTGAGCATGATATCGAAAGCATCGGAGTGCACGTGGCAAAGGCAACGATGGAGAAGGTGGACGTGCTGGGAGGAAAGAACACTGGTGAAAAACACTTGGGTAGTGTTGGACAAGGGAGGTGGCACAAAGGAAGGGAGACGGGTGACGTGCCAGAAGTTATCACGAAAGAAAGCACAGAACTTGACCTGACCAGACAGGCAAGGTGAGACAGTGCCAATGCCACATGAGAGTCAGATTTCCACGCTCATGAGGTTGAGAGATGTGACAAACAAGAAGCTGAGTTCCAAACCAGGCACATACAGTACATCGGTCACGAAGATGTCACCGGAAGGACCAAGAAAGTAAACAAAGTCAACACCACGGACTGGTAAGATCTGTGTGGATCCCGTCCATGCATTGTGAACATTGCCAATAGGACCGAGCATACTGAACACTTGGCGACAAGAAGTCATGTGATGTGTGGCACCGGAGTCAATGATCCAGGTGCCATTAGGGTCGCAGACCAAGGAGATAACATTACAATGCATGATGAAACAGGATGTGGAAAGGGGAACGGAGGTCGCAAGCTGAGCAGATGGGATAGACGCAAAATAATCATGCCAGTCATCCAACCACGCGACGTCATCCAACGCCGGCTCCGAAGAGCAACAGGCGGCTTCCCCGATATCACCTTGGAGGTCGGTCTTTGTCTGGCAGAGGGAGACCTCTCGGCTAGCAGTCATACGACTCGCACTTTCCTAGGGAGGAGATCAGATGCCAAGTTGTGTGGTGATGAAACTCTACAGCTAGCGAACCTGAGTAGCGGAGTCGATGGGTGCCACGGACTGCATGGTTGTGGCTCTACAAGGGGGAGACGAGTTCCATCAAGACTGAGGTAGGGGTAGTACAGCGGCTGCGACAGAGCATACTACTGCTATTGTAGAGGTGGCGCATACGACTATGGCTGTGGTGGAGCATACTACTACTACTGCTGTAGATGGATAAGAGATGGAGGAAGCTATGGTTGAGGTTGAAGAGCCAGCTACGTGGAGGAAGGGAGAGTCATGGAGTAGGTGGTGGCCATAGTGCCACCAGCAGCAGAGGTGCCAAGGTGGCGCTCACACTCACGGCGCATTGCGGTGACGACACGAGCATCGTCAGACGTTATGGGGCACGTGTACCACCTGTGCACTATCTGTCCACAGTTGTGGCACGTCATGGTACTACCACCAGAAGAAGATTGGTCCCCTTTTCTCTTGATATTCCCGCCTTTCTTGCCCTTGCCCTTGGCACTGCCTGAGGAGGGAGTAGCGGGGGAAGGAATGGAGGAACTGTAGGAGGTGGCAGCTATGGTTGCGGAGGACCTACTACGTTGAAGGTGTGTCTCCCTGTGGTCTTCCTCGACACTGTGGAAGGGGTCGTACGCTGAGGCCATCAAAGTCCCCGAGGCCGCCACCGCCTCAAGGATGGAGAGGCCATAGGGGATGAAAATGTCTGTGAACTCAGGGGTGACACCATTCTTGATGGTGAGGAGGGCAAAAAGCGGGGGGGGGCTGTCTTGAGCTGGCGTAAGATATCCTATGTGTGGAGCCAATAGGCGGTGAAGGACTCGGACTCCCTCATGTAAAGGGAGCTGAACTCCTTCAGGAGGCGGCTGATAGTTGCCTGGCCGGAGGTGCGATACGGTCGCGTCATCGTGTTCCAAGATTGCCCGGGATCAGCAGTAGTGTCACCAACGCTGTCACCAAGGAACGGCTCCAGGGCAGTGCGATCAGCATCCAGTATGGCAAGGATGAGTGCGTGGACTGTACGGCCCATCTCAAGCGCCTGCTCCGGGACGGCGTCGTCATGCGGAAGAGTATAGTACGGCCACAGACCCTCCCCTTGTATCCAGATGGAGTAGAGCAATTTCTAGGAATTTCTAGGAACTACTCATCTCTGGTTAGTACCCGTGGAGGCGGCACAAAGTCCTTCCACCGAGAGGGGCCGGCCGCACCAGCTCCTAGAACACTCCAAGCTCCAAGCTGGTGCTGGTTGCGGCAAGCATCCGGCGCAGCTGATCTACCTGGCGCTACAGATCTGGTATGGGGTCTGCAGCGGGGGGGTGTGTAGAGCTGTCCTGCGTGCCAATGGCATCGTCCTGGCTGGACATTTTCTTTGCTGTTGTTCCTTCTGCTCATGTTTTTGTGGCCGCTGCTACTATTGTTGCTGATGTCCTTGCCGCTGCTACGGTTCCTACGGCGGCTACTGGTGCAGAACCTGAGTGTGTTTTGGTTGCCTTTGTCCCCTTCATTTTTTGTTTTTGTTTTTGTGGTTCACTGAAATGTGGGGACCGTGTACTACCCCTTCTAGGGTTTCTCGAGTTCCCCACCCATGAACCCCTCTGTCCTCTCCCTTTCTTTTCTCTTGCTTCCTGGTGTGATCCTTGGTGAGCTCGTTGATTGGATGAGCTCGTCGATCGGCGGGTCCGCTGATTTGCAAGCTTGTCCTTCAGCGAGCTGCCACCATGAGCTTGTCCGATGGCGAGCTCCCTTGCCCACGGGAAACTGTGAGGCAGCTTCTCGCTGGCTTCAATGGGGGCAACAACAATGGTTGATAACGCTGTGGCTGCCCCTGCTACGCTCATTGCTGCTTCTGTTGTGCGCGTGTGCAGTTGCAGCCGCAACTACTCACGACTGCTCTGCTACTGCCGCCGCAGCTATTGCTGCCGCCGCCGTTGCTGCTGCCACTGCTAGTGTTGTTGCCGCTTCTAATCCCACTGTTGCAGCTCCTGCTTCCGCTGCTGTAACCGTTGTTGCCGCCGCTGCTGTGGTCGTTGCTGCTACCGTGGCTGCTGCTGTTCATGTTGCTGCTGCTGCTGCTGCTACCACTACGGTCACTGCCGCTGATGCCGCAGCCATAGCTATTGCTGCAACTACGACCGCTGCTACCGCTTGAGATCCCACTGCTACAGTTGCCGCTTCTGCTACTATTGCTCCTGCCGTTGCTGCTGGTGGTGGTACTAGTGCTGCTTCTGCTGCCGCAGCTCCTGCCGCTGCTGCTGCTGTTGCGGGTCACTCACTCCCCTGGTTGACGTCACCATGTGTGTCATCGCCAGGAAGTTCTGTAACATTGCTGCGCTGGCGGCTCACCTCTCTATGTCACATGTGGGGGCCAAAGCAATCAAAAAGAAAATCTGGCACCATTTGACGCTGCCACCAGGCAGGTTACTGCTGCTGGAAAAATCCGGTAGCATTTCCCTTGCATTGGCATGCATGGGAGGTCCGCCGGCGTAGTTAAGAACCTGTATGCCATTGCTTCTGCTGCGTCTCCTGCGATACGACTCTGATACCAGAAAAGGAAACTGTCTAGTGTCCAGGTTGGGACAGTATCGTTATTTATGCAGCATGCAGGAACCCATACTCATTGGTTTGTCTGCCCTCTGAGTCTGCTACACTAGAGTCTAAGTCTGAGAGCCCTGGTTTGTTACTCAGAAGTACGCGCACCAGAGTTAGCTCCAGAAAGCAACTGGAATGAAGCAATGACTGATTACGAATGAAGAACGAGAAACTAACTAAGACCCCTGTCGGTTCTAGCCGTAAGGTTAGAACTGAGAGGGGTTACCTCAGCTCCATAAGGATTGTTACTCAGAAAACCAGCCAACCAGGAAAATCCTAGCATTATCTTGTCTTGCAGAATTTCTTGAGTGAGCCTTACCAGACACGAGACAGCCCAAAACCCGGGCGTTGTCCGTTTTGCCTGAAACCTGGACCATACCAAAATAGCCACGTTGCAAACGTAGTCGTGCAGTCAGAATCAGTGAGAAAAACAACTACAAGGAGTTACGGCTGTCTGAACTCATGCGCCGGCTGCACTGCTCCTGAGAGCCATCTATAACTACTGATTACGTGACAGCCAAGGGTTGCTTCCGATGGAGATGGTCACATGAGGATGTAGTGTCAGAAGTGCAAGGAGGAGGAGAACCACACACTCAGCTTCACGGCAACACGTCCACTCCACCAAACAGCGTCCCGTCGGCATCATTGTCCATCCATTCAGTCGTCTGCACAAGCATGGACACCAGCCGAGAGGTCATAGTGTGAGTCAGTGAGGCAGTGCACAAACAAAAGAACAACAAACATGCACGAGAGAAAAAACAACAAAAAATGGGAAGAGAAATAAGCGGGACACAATACATCTGATCGCACTTGACAGCAGCGATAGATAGCAGGCTGATCTGAAGGGTGGGCTCAATGAGGATTTCAGAGAAAAACAGTGTACCAGTGTAATAATGTACAAAGACACAGACGAAACCAGCACACTAAATGGACATCAGTTGACTTGCGCCAATGCGCACAAAGTGCATTGACTTGCCACGGCCAAGGGTGATGAAGGAGTCATGAATAGACATCATGTTATGAGGGCCTCTTGAGTCAAAGGTCCAGAGGCCATGGGAAAGAAGATGGAAAAACTCGACATTTGTAACAAGTATTGACAAGGAATAGACAACCGATTGGCTTCAAGCAGGTAGATGACAATGGTAGGTTCTGGATTTCTAAGTTTTCATCCACCAGATGGCATCAGTGAAGGACCCAAAAATCTGAGCAAAACGACGCACCATGAATGAATCGACAACCAATATCCATTGACTCGACGGTACCACTCTCACCTCCTTGGTCAGGAAGGTGGAGGGGGTACTGAAGAGACTACTCCAGCATGCACGCCTGAACATGGAGGCAGGCAGGGAAGGCAAGCGGTACTAGCAAATGCTGAGACGGACACATCGAGTACAACTATGGCAGAACCTAGGTCAAGGATGGCGACTCGATATAGGCGGGTTACCAGCCCCATGTAGGACGAGTCAATAACGATTGTGTGATAATCGTGAAGTAGGTCGCAATAGAGGATGTCTGCTGTTTGGGACACGTCAAGGGGGACTGCCCCTTGGCAGCACCAAAAACAGACTACCCGGTAGTGCGGACCAAAAGGGTACGCTTGTTCTCACTGAGGCACCCATCCTCAGGATCAATGTGAGGAGGAGGAGGAGGCTGACTTGGCCCACTTGAGGGCCGAGTGCTTGCTAGGGCCATAAGATCAGCACAAGGATGGAAATGAGTTGAAAGAGGAGGAGGTTGAGGTTAGCTCCCCTTTTCCCTTACACTTGCCCTTGCCCTTCTTGTCCTTGGCCCTGGTTGGGCCAAGAAGGGGAAGACGGCTGAGCAGGGTCGGCTGCTGCTGAGGTCGGAGAAGTGCACAAGAATAGCATGGTGAAAGTTGTGATAGCAGTAGCGACATGCAATGGAAGCACTGGTTCTTGATAATTGTCTGTCAGAAGAATTAGACACAGACAGATGCAGGTAGATTGCCTGAAACGGATGCACGTAGAGCAGGAGAATGCACAGGAGAGACAGGGTGGAGAGGCAAGTTAAGGGGGAGGGAGTTCACCTGAAACGGATGCACGTAGGCGAAAGACATGGGGTAGTGCACTGGAGTGCGAGATAGGAGGCAGGCAGGGACGCCTTGCAGAGCTGAGAAAAGGAATAAATCGATGAAGTGAAGAGATGCACACGAGTTGGTGGTGAAGAGTGAACAAGAGAGGGGAAAGGTTGAGTGAATCCTTTCATGGTTGGATCAATTTGATGCCAGCATCTGCCTCCAAATCTGGTACTGACCAACCACCCGCAGTGCTCCAGGAGCTTTTTCCGCATGTATGGAAGGTTCTTATGATGATTTTTGAGTAGTGGGTAGAGATTCGGTTGAACAATGGTGCGGAGCCCAGAATTTGCAGAATTTCTCTACTATTGATGTCCAGCTTGGAATGGTGCTCTTCTGAACCAAACCAAACCAACCGAATCTCTACCTACTAAAGTTTCAATGACCACATGCGGATGCTGATGCTTCTGATTACTGTAAAGCTGATATTTGGTGGCGTGGATGCAGGTTGCTGCTGAGGTAGGAAGCAGCACCACCGCTTTGACTGTTCGGCTCATACCGACCGGTGTGTATGGAGCCAGGTGGTGGCAAGAGAAAGGAGCTGGTAGAACCCTCTGCATCTTCCGTGTTAAGGTTGATTAGCCCACTATCTGAGACAATTGATGATCTCTAGTGTGGGTAGGAGAATATGCACGAACACTAGGACGACCTGAGCTGAAAGTAGTAGCAGCAAACTGGCACGCTTCAGGAGCTCTGTGACCTGACAGGGGGTCACTCAATGGTTTCACAGGAGACACGAGGTATAGCCGCTAGAGGTACACCATCGACTAAGCCATCCAATTTTCACACCTGTGCTAGACAAGAGCCTTCGTCCAGGCTCGATGAAGATCGGGAAACTGAGGAGGAAAATGTAGACCAGCACGTTGATGAAATCCGTGTGCTTGAGGATCGGCTTTGCTAGATGCGTCTGGCATCGCGGCCTATCACACCGGTACCATCACGTCATCATGATCCCTCACAACAGCCAGCACATTCTTCGTTCCGGGTTTCCCACTCGATGGTGGTCTTCTGGTGCCGCGCCAACTCCCACCAGAGCTTGAGGTCGCCCTTCTTTACAGAACGGTAGGCACAGGACTTTGCCACTCCACCACCCGGCTATGTACTGGCCAAAATATTGGCTAAGTCAATGTTGACATGAAAAAAGTAGCTCCTCTACTAATGTTGACAGGGGTATGCTGATGTGAGCAAGAAAAATGCTGATGTCAACAGGGTCTGAACCTTACTGACCCTCTTCTGAGAGGTTTTTTCCCCTCCTTTTTTCATTACAAATTCCGCATGACATCGCGCAATACACCAACAAAGTGGATACCATGCGCAACACCCCTGCTGACCTGATTGGTGCATACTCCCTCATTATTGTTTCCAAGACCATCACTGGTCACAGTGTCAGAAATGCTACTATTCAGTTCAATCAGCTCTACATGCATAGTGATTAGATGGCTGATGCCTATAGAGCATGCAACCTTATGCTTCTTCAAGAGCTTGGTTGGACTCCACCTGGTTTGCTCTCTCCTTGCTTGTCCATCATCACTGGTCTCATCAACAGTCTGTCCAATCAATTCATGCACGTTGAAGTTGCTCAGCTTGAGCGCCTTGCTGTGGAGCACATCCCTTTCGAGGATCCTTGAGGCATTGGTACCCAAGATGAGTTCATTATTGTTCGGTTGAAAATTTCATTTATAGATGTTTTAGAAGAGAACCTCCATCTCTCTGCATTGGCTGCAGCCACAACAGCTGCCACATCCTCCCCAGTATCTTCCACTCCGTTGTCAAGTGCTGTCATTGCTCCATCTGCTATTGGGGCAGCTCATGATTCCCAACGCACAGGCCATGGTCACACTGGCGGCAGTCTGGGTGTGGCTGCAGTTGGTGTGGTAAGGGTACGGGGAAGGCCACCATCCCTTCTCCATCGTCAGTCTCTTGTGTAGTCACATGCTGAATTTTTCCATTGAGCCCCTTGGTTCTTGATGGCCTTGACATCAACAACCTCTTGCCCGTACACCATCTTCTGACCCAACCTTATATGTTAGGTTGTTCTACGCTGGTCTCACTCCGCAGGTAACTTCACCACCTCCACCACACCAGTACGGCATACTCCCTCCACCATTCTCGGATGGACTCTAGTTCTCAACGTGGGAGGTTAAACCTAGTCTTTAGACCCAGAGAAAATCCTTTGGGGAGTATTACTTTACTTCTGACGCCGGTTCAAATGTCTCTCATCTTCCCTCCACGTTTGTGCATGTGGTACACGCTCTCAGCCCTGCCGCAATGCCGTACCTCACAAGATAGGCTGGTACTAACAGTTCCAACCCCACTCGTACCACCCCTGCTGATCTTGCTTTAGCATGGTCGCTCATCCACTGCTACTCAATGGTAAATTGTTACAATACTGAGTGCTAGCTGACTTTCCACTTCAACATTCTCCTATGCGTGCTGATGAGAGAGTTGATGCCTATTGGAGTAGAATCTTCCACATCCTCCACATTCTTGGCAATGTTACTCCTAACATGCTCACTACCTTGCTAACTATTGTACATCATCTTGGAGAAATTTGGCCTTTATGATGTTCTTCCCGTGGAGATTGATCGTCTCCCTGTCAAGCCGGTGCTGCACAACTCATCCAGTGTGCTGGAAAACTAGCATACTCTATGCCAAAAAGTTGCATACGATATGCTTTAAACTGGCAAAAAGAAAGTGGCAAAATTTTGGTCAGAGCTCGGCACGTGCCTTGGGTGAAAATGATAGGAGGGCCAGGAGAGATGTCACAACTCTCTATCCCGACCCTCCCTCTTAACCTATCCTACTCGCTACCCTACTCGTTGGCAAGGCCAGATACATATGTCGAGAGTCGAACACGCTCATATGCCTGCCGCTGCAGTTCAACTGACATGATTATGCAAATGGCGCCCTTAAATTCTGGGGTTTTTTGTGCAATCAGAACTGGTGCTCTTGATGGCAAGAAGTGGAGAGATCAAGGGTGAGAGTGAGAATTCCGCTCGGAGGCCGCAGCTGTCGTGGTAGTTGCAGAGCTTCGGAGACCAAGAATCAGCCGGAGGACCGGAAGGTCACTGGCCAAAAGGAAGAGCTGACAGTGAGATGGTGTGATCGTACCCGTCCAGCGACCAAGAATTTGAGCGAGAGCTCCGATTGACATTGTCAAATGGAAGATTGACGGAGGATGGAGCTTCGCCAAGGATCCGGGCGATCTCGTCCGTGGATCGCACCGAGGGTGCTGGGCATTAGCCAACCTTAGTCACTCGATGTCAAGGAACATTGACCCGCGTCCGGAATCACTGTATGACTGAGGAAGTGAAGACACAGGTGTATGGTACTGCCAAAACTTGTACAAATTATGTCTTTTCTATTGCTTAGTACTAAAAATAGGTAGTCATCTTCTTTCAATTGAACCGTGTGTAGTTGACAAAATCAAGTGTTCTTGGCACCGTTAGAAAGCTCTGGTCATGAAATTTGTGTCTTACTTGTTTATGTGTGCTGTTGAATCAAGTACAGTGAGATATTGGCAAGACATTGCAACTGACGTGTGACACTTGTATATGCGCAAGCAGAAAGAGTATGTTGGGTTTTTCAAAAAGAGACTGAGAGGCTGCACCGTTTCTTTTATATGTTTCCATATGCAGGAAAAGGTCCTGGAGGATTCTCATTCCAACACCATGGTGTTGGAGAGTTCATAGTATCCCAATCACTAGTAAAAATTTTCAGAATGTATTTCTGTCAATACCTCATATCCCGAAGAAGTCGTGTTCCTGGAATGGCAAATGTCTCCTTGCATTCAATCAGATTCGCCTTTATGGAGAATGGCATCCGCAGTAGATAGTCCACCAAGTACCGTTAAGGGCTCCCCTAACAGATGCAACCATGCCGCACCGCGTAAGGCAAGTTAAAAGAAGCAGCTGCTCCTCATTTTCTTGTCGTTTTCTGTGTCCCGCTGCCTGCCTCTTACCTCTACACCTGCCTCCGTTTTTTGGCCGCGACGTCAAATCCAATCCATCGCCAATCCATCATTTGCCCAAGCACAACAGTTTTGTCTTGCATCGCAGCACCCAAGTCATCTTCTGCCCCAAGTTCGCTTGAAAATTTCTTTCTCTTTTTGTTCTGATTCTTGCCTTTGCATCTTGCATCCATTACTGTCAACTAACCTTATCTTATATATCTCAAGCTCTGAGCTCTTCTTGCACCACCACCTCTCATCCTCATGACTTCGTGGGAAAGTCACTCATCTACTGCTGTTGCTTATCCTCAAAGTGCCATTTGTCCTGCCTCCTTTTAGAGCCGTCGCATCAACTCTAACCTGCTCCATTTCTGTCACCTTCATCATCTCTTTGCCCTTTGCCTCCTTGTTGCGTCATCCTTGCGCATTGCCTTCTTGAGCCGCGTCCGCGTCGTCGAAGCCCTCCAGCTCCTACATTGTATACATCTGCTCCATTAGCTCCATTAGCCTCATCAGCTTCATTAGTACAAAAAGCATAATCTTTCATCATTATCAGCTCACAGCACGTGAATTTTCCCCTGCGCCCATGCCTTCAGCAATCAGCAATCAACTATTAGCAGCTTGGTGCTCAACATGTGCACGAATCATTGCCTGTGCTGGCAGTCACCTGCATACACGCCAGCAATATCAACCTGCGTACCTGGTTTCACCCCTGTTCACGTGGATTGATCTCCACTCCTTTTACCATCACCCTCTGTCATCTTGCTCTGCTTGCACACATGGTTTTTCCCTTGCACCCACGCTAATCTTCTATGAGCATGATCTTCTTGTGGCTGGAGCCAATTTCTGAAGGTCTTGCCGCTAGTCCTGGAATTGGGTATCTACCATCCTGCTCAATGTTCAGCTAGCAAAGATGTACCGGTGTAGCCTCTAGCAGCAAGCCTGAGGCGATTAGCCTACTCCTCCATCTTCATCTCCATCTACTACTACAACCAGTTGCAGATCTTTGTCAATTGCGTGGTTATAGCAGCTGCTAGAGTTACGTGAGGCCTCCCATGTGTGGTGTTGCAGGAGAAAGGTTTGACTTCTGCCCTTTCATGGGCTCAGTAGGGACAGAGCCAGAACAGATCCTCGCCGGAACTGGGAGTTGGCCCTGGCCTCGTTCATCACAGAGACCCATGTGACTAGTGTGGGCCACCTGCATGAGTTTCACTCCTCCCCTCATGGAGCATGTGAGCTTGCAGGTTCTTAGTAAAGGCGCATCATGCGCATCTACATCTGCCTTGGGTCTGGTGTCTACTCGCAACTGCGGAAACTTGACACTGTCATGATCAAGGTGCATCTGGAGCACTCTCGGCTCTTCTCTGGCTTTGATTGTGTCACAATATCCAAGCTATTCAAGTTCCTCCAGCTCCTCCCCTGGGCCCAGAAATACTTCTTTGAGACGAAATTGGCCTTGGAGGAAACACACATGCATGAGGAGAGTTTGCCCATTGCGACAGGTATTACGACTCCTCCAACACCCCTTTCGAAATTCTGTAGTGTTGTCTCCACTACCTCTTATTCCTCTCCTTCTACCCAGATTGGCCAAATCCAGGACATAGCAGTGGCTACTCAAGGGAAGGAGTGAAAAAAACCATGGTAGGAGTCAACAACAGCAACAATTGCAGCCAGCAAGTTGTGGTAGTGGACGTCCTGTCCAATGCTACAACTCTGGGATGCTCACCGCTAGGCAGCGTGCCAGTAGGTCCTTGACTAGAGGAGGATCACACATGGCCTCCAGGTGGCACACGCGTAGTGGACATCTTCCGATGC
Source organism: Penium margaritaceum (assembly GCA_023375785.1). Taxonomy (NCBI): domain Eukaryota; kingdom Viridiplantae; phylum Streptophyta; class Zygnematophyceae; order Desmidiales; family Peniaceae; genus Penium; species Penium margaritaceum. The sequence continues at coordinate 40,628 of SZWC01017070.1, forward strand.
CACACAGGCTGGTCGCGCCACAACAATAACAGCAGCAGAGACATCCCCGTGTAGTAGCAGTTACCAAGACCAACGGGATCGCACCATGGAGGAGCTTTGTCAGCTGCTGGCAAAACACACTTCAGGGAGTACAATTTTCTTGTCACTGTCATGTTCTCCACAGACGGATTGTCCCGTTGTGTTCTTTGCTTGTGATGATGCTTGTGGAGAGACTTTTCCAGCTTGTGGTGATAATGGACATCACAGTACACTCCGGCTTGACGAGTCACATATTTGTGTTGTTGATCATTGTTGCGAGTCCTCTGCTTAGCATCTAGCAGAGGCTGAGTGCTTTGTGGCCCATAACTTTTGCTTCAACAATAGTAGTACGTGGATCATCGACTCCAGTGCCACCCATCACATGACCTCTCAATGTAGTGACTTTGAAATCACTGGTCTTTTTGCATTTATTTTGCCCATGAGTACATAATCAGTCCTTGCCTATCCAAGGTTTTTTTTTATACAATTTTTTATGGTTCTCCTAGCCCCTTATACATTCTTTATGTAATCTTTGTTCCTGATCTTGAGCTTAGCCTGATCTTTGGTTGTTCATGCATCAAGTTGTGTCTTTCTTCTTGAGTGTCCTTCTCACTGTGCCATGATGACTGCTTGCAATGCTCATTCCATTGTACTCTGTACCTTAGTTTTCAATGATCTACATTGTTTTTCTTGTACCCCAGACTCTATCTCATCCCCTTTGTCCCTCGCTGCACTTGTGTTCATTTGTAGTATCATTTCTCTTGAGCAATGATGCTTGCTTCATCTTTGTCTTTGTTATGTGAGGCTATATGATTTCAGAAATTGTTTCCAAGGTCATTCCGACATCGTCAACCACTCATTTGGGCACAACCAATCCTCACTCTTGACGAGGATTCCTTTGAAAAGATATCCAAGACCAATTGCCTCTTCCCTGATGAGGATGCATTCCTGAACGTATCCTGACTCCACTTCTCTGGCACTGCATCCGTTAAGGTTGGTCTCTTCTCAGACCTTTTGCGACCCCTCCTAGTTGAATTCCTCTGAGATTAGGGTCGATATGTTCTCACCTTGACTGACTCAACCAGATGCGGTGTGTCTTCATCCTTCACCACAAGAGCGATAGTTTCCTCACGGTCCACCTGTGGCTTGTGATTGATGAACAAAACCCTAGTCACACACTCCACAGTTTCCATTTGGATCATAGCGGTGAATTCCTAGACAATATGGATGGATTATTCATTGAGCACGATGCCTATCACCATCTTGTCGCCGGTGCTACTTCCAAGAAGAACGTTGTATCTGAGCACTAGAACTGCACCATGCAGGATGCAATTCGCGCCATGTGGTCTCAGTGCGGTCTCTCCAAGTCCTTTTCCTTTCAGGGCTTCTCCTACATGACATGGGTCTGGAACTGCCTCCCACACGATCCTCTGCCTGACCATGTCACACTGTACGAGCTGTGGTTTGGCCATCACGTTGACCTTTGTTTTGCTCATGTCTAGGGCTCCCTCATCTGTGTTTGGTACATGAGGATCGAGAGGGGTCCAAGGTCTCACCAGACGATGGCATGTGTGTGTTTCTTGGCATCTCCCAATGGTTGGAGAGAGGCCCAACGGTCCTCAGACCCCGCTTGTAATGGAATTTTTGAGTCACGTGACGCCCTTTTCTTTGAGGTATCAGCCACCTAGAGCTCTCACTTGATGGCGCTTGATTCAGGCACGTTGAAGGAGGCAAATGTGGCTGAGGATAGAGATTTGGCGCGAGCTGCTTTTGAGAATCAGCTCAAAGGCATCCAAGAGCATGGCGTCTACGAGCTTGTTGACCTTCCACCCGGGCGGAAGCTCATACAGTTCAAGTGGGTCTTGCGCAAGAAAGTGAAGCCTCATGGCTCAACTAGATCGCTACAAGGCTTCCTAGGAAGCCAATGGGTTTTCACAGGTTGAGGGTGCTGATTTCACCAACACCTTTGCACCCATTTTTTGTATGACCATGACTCCTGCTCTGTTCTGAGTCGTTTCTCAACAAGACTGGGAGATACATCACATGGATGCAAACATCGTGTTCCTTCATGACACCGTAGAGGAGAAGATCTATATGGTCCAGCCACCGGGCTTTGTGGTTGATGACAAGGTCTGGCACTTGCGCAAGGCCTCTGTACGGCCTCAAGCAGTGACCTCAGTGCTCGAAGCATGATGTTAGAGGCACACTGACTCGTGTCGGGTACGTGCATAGTTACGCAGATGTGTCCCCTTCCTCCGAATGACAACTGAGCATTTAAATGCCATGCTCGTCCATGTCGTTTTCTATCCTAGTCGTGTCTCCCTCGATGAAGGCCATGAAGGAGGCCAAGGTAGTCCTCCATGTTGCATCCACGATGGATGACTTTGGTCCTGTGGTTTTGTTCCTTATAATAGAATCGTCCATGGCCACCAACGGCAGGATCTCCTGCTTCATCAGGCATGCTAGGCTATGGAGGAGCAATTTGCAGACCTTCTCGATGCAATTTCCACAGCATCCACATCTATTACACCAGATGGGTAGGATATCCTAAAAATAGAGGACTTCGTACAGCTGGAGAAGATAGTGGACGTGTCCCTGTACATGTACCTCATTCGCTCTCTGGTGTACTTGGCCACAACCACTCGGCCTTTGCAGTCAACCTCCTTGCGCTGTTTCCATAGTGCCCTTGGGTGAGAGCCATGCACATGTACAAGTGGTGTGGTAAGTGGTTTCTCCACTACACATTGAACTCTACTATCTTCGTCTATGTACACAGTAACAGGGTGTCCAATGGGCGCAGTTGGAAAAGCTATGTGTTCCTGCTAGGTGGAACTGTTGCGTCGTGGTGTGGTGGCAAGCATGGTTGCATTGGGCATAGCTCATCAGGGGCAGAGTATTTCCCCCAAGGGGTTGGGGCTACTAAGGCCGTGTTACTGTAACGTTTATTTCATGAGCTTGGTCAGTCTATATCTTCCATCATTTTACATTGTAACAACCGGAATTCCCTTTACATTGTAGAGAACTCACAGTTGTATGCATGGATCACAGTGTTGTTCAGCATCACTCTGTGCATCATTTGGAGTGATAGGTGATCCCCATCATCAAGGTTGGCAGACACACGCAGCAAGTTGACTTCCTGACTAAGGCACAAGCATGCGGAATGTTCATGGTGGTCATTTGTTGTGTCGGCCTCGGGCCCTTACCTAAGGGTGTTTGAGACTGAAGTGTACATGTGTATGTACTATTGAGCATCTTGTTACAAACTCGTGTCAGTATGCACATGTATAGAATTACGTACCATCAGTTCATGGGAGAGTGTTGTGATGTGAACCATCCCTGTTTGTTTCTACAGCTTAGTATGACCATTTGGTCGTGTCCGTGCTCAATGAGATCCTTGATACGGACCGTGTTGGCGCCCGAATATCATCGGATGGTGGCACACCAGCACTTGCTACACAATTGTCATGGCGTCTCGGATGCTTGCCGTGGTCTTCGGCACTTTTTCGCCGCAGTTTCTCCTTGGAATGGCTTTTGAATTCAGTTTGCATGCATTGTATGGTTGAACGGACCTATACACATGTACAGTCTTTGCGTCCGGCTCAGGAGTCTTCGTTCGTAGATGTAGAAAACTCTACTTTCAAATTAATGGTGTTAAATCGCGACTGAAACCGGTCTCGATCTCGCTCATCTCATTTTTTTCTCATCTTGCTGTCTTGTACCACACGCCACGAGACTATCTCAATGTGTATCCCGCAGAACGACACAAGATCAAGACATGTCATGTGTTGTGCAAGATCGGGACAAGAATCTCGTACGGCAACACAGGTTCTCCCTTTTTTTCAGTGACCGTGCCACGCGTGCCAAGGTTGTAACGGCCAATTGCGCACTGGATCTGTCAACACAAAAAGCGGGCTAATCTAGTGTGTGTGACACATTTTCTAGAAACAGTCGTGGAGGGTCAACAAGAATATCCTATGTTAAGTTGATGTAGATAACTTTTGTCCACCAAGCTACCATAACTGTCACAATTGCTCAACGTTCAGTGCGTGAACAGCTTGGGCTACATCGCGTACAATGATCCATTCACTCCCGGTATGATTTTTCTTTTGCTCCATGTAAGCTGGTTGTGCATGCCGAACGCCACCACTTGCAACCAGCCGGCAGGTCGTGGAGACGTTTTGTGCCCAGTGGTCAAGGCCTGTAGTTGTCAGGCGAGGTGGCTGAGTGATGTATTATCCTTGGTGTATGTGTATGTGTGCCTTTGGTTTGGGAAAGATTTTGACTCCAGTTGTTTTTTAGAAAGTTGCTTGTAGTCAGAATGAAGTCATCGCAAAGTGGGTGGGTTTGGGCATCTCGATCCGTCGTTTTGCTTGCCCCTTGCGACGGTGTAACATGCGAGATTATCTTGAATGTGACTGAGACCAAGACGAGCAAACCACAAATTGATACGAGAGCAAGATTTCATCGTCTTCTGTACTCGGGACAAGACATCTTGTACCAAAGTGGGAAAGAATGAGTTTGAGATCGAGAAGTCTCGTCTCGGTCTCAATTTAACAACCCTAATTCAGATGCTTGCGCGTAGAGCTGTGACGTGAACAACGGGTTTGGGCCAAGTTTTAGGGCAAAGTGATCACTACCGCACGCGCCACGACAACGGCGCATGCGGCGCTATCGTGCTCCTATGAGCCGTGATATCTGTTTATGATGTGTTTGTCGGTAGCCATCTCATTGTACATTTCAAAGCTAGTAGATGCTATGTGACCCAAAGCGTCTCTCTTAGCACGACTTTTGCTATTCCAACATCGCATCGCATGCTAGTATGTCACTTGACGAGACAACATTGCCACATCATCCATAGCAGAGTTCTGCAGCTTTCATGCATTGCCATGTTGACACTTTGGGATAGAGATTCAAACACTTCAATCCCTACCCAAATTACGAGGGCATGTTTCATCCCAATCCCAATTGCAAGACATTCCTTGACATTGGTGTTGTAATTTGTGACGTTCCTATCCACCTGTACAGTTTACTGTGACCACTCAGCCGTGTCCATGCCCGTACAAACCCTTGATGAGGACCCAGGTGGTACCTGTGTGTTGTCTGGTGGTGGACCACCAGCTTAGAGCTGACCAACGACCGTCCCTGAGCTCTGGATGTTGCCAGAGACCTCGTGCACTTTTTCTACAACACGTAGAAGTTTATCGGTGGACTGGTCGTGGGCCCGATTTGCATGTTTTTGCATTGAGTGTCCACCGTTTGATGCTGGACACATGGATGTGACCAGTTTGAGTGTCCGGCTTGTGATCTGCACATCTAGGTTCAGACGACGACATGTCTATGCTGAGTTATGGCCAAAACAGTGGTTTTGGGCCGGTTTTAGGACAGACCTTGTGATGCCGCATGTGACACCCGCCGTGCACCGCGGCAAGTACTTATGCCATGGACCTTTCATTTGTCATTTCTCTCTGCAAATGCTATTGAAGCATTATAACATTCTGACTCGTGTCTCCTAGCCAAACCCTTGCCATCATGTGTACGACCTGTGACTATTGTCACCGTCTGACGGGACACTGACGCCTAGTCAGCAGCTGTGTCGCTAGGAAGCTTGTACGCATCTTCTCATGGTATCAGAGCAGCAAGGCATCCTTCGCTGAGCTACGCAGCAGAGACACAGCAGTGGCAGCAGCAGTGAGAGCCACAGCTAAAGCCACAATCTTGGGAGGACCCACCAATCCGCGGTGAACCGCCGCAGCAGATTGCAGCAGCGGAGACACCCTTGCAACGGCATCACCACACCACCACCACGGGGCAGCCAAGGGTTTCCTAACCCCCTCTAGCAGCAGTAGAGGCATGAGATGTTGAGAAAGGGTCTGTGAAGGGTCCCAGAAGCTTCACTCAGGTCGCACATACGACCCTCCCCGGACGTGAGAGAATGCAACTGCCTCATTTGACCACCACTTTTGGCGTGCAAGAGCTTGTTAGAAAGCTCTTGCAAAACCCTATCCATCTCTTCCACTCCCGTCTCATTTCACGCCTTATAGGCTCCTGAAAATGAAACAACGCTCTCAGGTGTAGATGTTTTTGGGATTTTGGGCTGAAAAGAAAATGGTGACGTTTTTTACTTTTATTCAGGTTGTTTTGCACGAAACCACCGCCATTGCATTCAGCATCCTTTGGCGCATAATCTCTCAAAACATCGCCTTAATTTGGACAACCTTCATGTTGATATCATCATTGTGAGTGCTGACGTCAGCACCATTACTTAGCCATTTTTTTGGCTGAAACATCATTCTTTACCAGCGTAGCAAATCCTTGAGAAACGCTGATAGTTTTGCAATCTGGTCAGTTTGCAAATCCTCAATGCACTATCGCATCGCCGCCGACGCCCCTCGTGCAAATGACTCCTTCATCCTCTTGCACACCCTCCTCTTCCCCTTCCACCCCGGCTACGCTGACTCAGATGCAGGGTGTAGCAACCGCGGCAAGGGGAAGAAGGGTAGGAAGAAGCGCGGCTCAGGCCAACAGCAGTCGTAGCAGCAGCATCAGTCCTCGGGCAGTAGTAGTGGATGCACTGTCCACTACTACAACTGTGGAGGCGCTCATCGCTACACCGAGTGCCAACAGCCGCTTGATTGCGTATGGATCACTCGCAGTCTTCAAGCTGTACACACACAGCGTCTTTAGGGGACCAGCAACACAGCCTCTGGTCGCGTTGCGACCATGACTGCAACAGTTCCCGTTTCCTCACCGGCGAGCAGTGGCGACCCGGACCAGCGTGAATGCACCATCGCCGAGCTGCGTCATCTTCTGGCCCTTCGTTTTCAAGGAGGTGCAAAAGTGTTGTCACAGCCAGGTGGTTCACATACTCTTTGTTCGTCTGTTCTTGTCGCTTGTGATGACTCGTGTGGGGGCGCATAAGCTGGCATGTGATGACGATGGGATTGACAATACCAATCGAATTCATGAATCGCACCTATGTGCCCTTTGTCGTTCCTCCTCACCTATTGCTTAGCGCTCGTCTGAGGCCGAGTGCTCCATTGCTCGTTGTATAATGACCTCCTCCGGGCGTGATCCCGGTGGCACTTAGATCATCGATTCTGGTGCCACTCATCACATGACCTGCCGTCGTAGTGACTTCGTTATTCTCGGTCCTGTTGTGTCTGTTCGCTCCGTTCGCACGGGCTCTGCTTAGTCCTTGCTAGTCCAGGGTGTTGGGGTTGTGTGCTTTGATGGTTCGTCAGGCCCCCTGTATCTTTCCGAGGTGCTTTTTGTGTCTGACCTTGAGCTGAGCTTGCTTTCTGTGTGTGCCTGTGCACTGATGGGACTCTCTGTGGAGCACACTGCACACTACGCGACTATGATGGCTATTGATAATTGTACCGTTGTTTTTCGTGCCTCTGTTGTGGATAATCTGTATTGTCTCTCGGATTTCTCCTCCTTGCTCCCCCTCTCCTCTCACTCGAGTATTTGTCACTAGCGTTCTCTCTGTTGAGCACCAGCGACTGCTGCATCGTCGCTTGTGTCATGTGGGCTCCGCCACTCTGTCGAAGCTCATTCGCACACAGCCCGCACTCGGTCTCAATGCAACTTCTTTAGAGAATCCGCCCAAGACCGACAATCTATTCTGCGATCAGGGTATGATGCATCCTTGTACCTACCCTGACTCCTGTTCTCGTGCATTTCTCCCTCTCGAGTTGGTCCATTCGGACCTTCTCGGTCCTCTTCCTGTCGAGTCTCCGTCCGATCGGGGTAGATACGTCCTGACCCTGACTGATGGCCTCATCCGGATGCGGTGGGTCTACAACCTGTGCTAGAAGAGCGATGCCGCTCCCGCGGTTTGCCTCTGGCTAGTGATGGCTGAGGGTCAATCTCGCCATGCGCTGCATACTTTCCGTTCGGATCGTGGCTGCGAGTTTCTTGGTGAGATGGACAATTTCGTCACAGAGCACGGGGTTTTCCACCAAGTCTCTGCTCCTGCTACTCCTTAGCAAAACGGTGTCTCTGAGCGTTGGAACCGCACCATGGACAATGCAGTTTGCGCTATGCGGTCTAAGTGCGGTCTCCCGGAGTCCTTCGCCTTTGAAGGATTCACCTACATGATGTGGGTCTGGAACCGCCTCCCGCACGGTCCCCTTCTAGACCACCTTACACCATATGCGCTTTGGTTTGGCCGCCGTGCTGACCTGCGTCTCGCTCGTGTCTTGGGATCCTTGGTTTCTCTGTGGTACACCGAGGTCCAGCAGGGGTCCAAGGTCTCGCCGCGGGGTCGCTTGTGTGCCTTCGTTGGCATCTCCCTGTAGTCGAAGGCCTGGTATTTTTGGGACCCCTCTCGTCGTCGAATCGTTGACTTCTGCGACGCGCTTTTCTTTGAGTCCATCACCTACCGCGATCTAACCTCGATCACATCGCTGTCTTTCACGCACGATCCTACGTGTCAAGCTTCTCAACGGACGGGGGACTCTGAGCCTGCGAGCACCTCTCACCCGGCTAATGTCTTCGTTTGAGCCCCCTCCACTTCTCGGTCTCTGGCTCTTGATGATCCAACGATCATCGTTGTCCGCCCAGAGACCTCTCCAGCACATCCGCCTTCTACCCTTGTTTCCTCGCACCCCATGATCCTGTGCATTTGTCCGCCACAAGCACCCATCATCCTGTACCTGTATCCGCCAGCACTCCGGCCTCTGTGCGTGGTCTTGCGTCACCTACTCCTATTGTCACACCCAGTCCCACGTCTCCCACACATGCCTCTCCTCGCACGACATCACCTGCTCCTTTGCTTCAGCCCTCACCAGCTGTGGTCGTGCCTGTCCCTGCGCTTGAGGTGAGCCCCTTGAGCCCAAATTACTCACGTGAGCCTGGCGGTCGCCTTCGACCATTGGACTCCTGAGACCAGCAAGTGTCAGGTCTTGTACCCAGGCGCTCCACTCGTAGCATCGTGATTGGTGATCCCGGCACAAAGGCCCTACGCCTGAGTGTCCGCACTCAACACAGAGGTACATCTAGCGTGCCCTATAGGGCACGATCTCGTCACTCGCGAGTTTCATATCGCTTGTTATGCAACAGCGAACCTTGTGATCGTCAGACCTAGCACTGTAGCGTCTGCACTTGCCAATCACAGCTCTCCCTCTATGGCGCCTGATCCGTGCACACTAAGGGAAGCTCTGTCATCACAAGATGCTGACGCTTGGCATGCTGCCTGCGTGGATGAGCTGCGGGCCATCCAAGAGCACGGACTTTACAAGATAGTCGACTTCCACCTGGGAGGAAGGCTATTCAGGTCATGGCTCACTAAAACGCACCAATGTTTGCTCGGTCATCAAGGGGTACTCTCACATCGAGGCCATCGATTACACTTACACCTTTGCCCCCTGTCGGCTGCGTGACCTCAGTTCGCGCTCTGTTTAGTGTAGCTGCCCAGCATTACTGGGAACTGCACCACATAGATGTGAACAATGTGTTCCTTGATGGCTCATAAGATGAGGAGATTTACGTGGCTCAGCCACCAGGCTTTGAGGACGGTGACAAGGTCTGGCGCTTGCGCACGTCCTTGTACGGACTCAAATAGTCTCCTCCATCCTCGAACCAGGAGATTACATGCTCCCTGACTTATGCGGGGTATGTACAAAGCAAGGCAGATCCCTCTCTCTTTATCCGACGCATGCCTGAGCGGTTCACCGCCATCCTGGCCTATGTGAACGACCTTCAGATCGCGTCTCCTTCCATGGAGACCGTGAGGGAGGCCAAGGCGGTCCTCCAGACTACCTATAGGATGAATGACCTTGGTCCTACAGCGGTGTTTCTTGGCATGGAAATCATGTGAGACCGTAGACGTCCGACACTACTGTTGCATCAAGCCCGATACGCATGCGTCGTGGACGAGCGCTTCACTGACCTCCTTGGCGCAGTGCCCACGGCCTCCACGCCTCTCACACCTAACGGGAAGGATGCCATAAAGGTGGATGGTCCCACACAGTTGGGGAAGATTGTGGATGTGATCTTGTACCTCCGTCTGATCGGATCTCTGATGTACCTGTCCACTACCATACGCCCCAACATCGCCTTCGTCGTCAACCTCCTTACACGGTTTTCGCAGGCTCCAAGCACTAGAGCCCTTCATGCGGCTGTGCGAGTGGTGCGGTACGTGGTATCCACACAGTACCTTGGACTCTGCTTTCGCCAATAGTTTTTGGTGGCTCTTGACGGCTATACTGACATCGAGTGGGCCTTCAGTCGAGATGGACGTAGTCGCACCGGCTACGTGTTCCTGCTCGGTGGTACCACTCTGTCTTGGCACAGCGGGATGCAGGGCTGCATTGCACGTAGCTTGTCCGAGGCAGAGTGTGTTACTCTGGGTGCAGGGGCTGCTGAGACACTATGGCTACAGCGCCTGTTCCTTGAGCTGGGTGGGTCAGGTTCTGCCATTGTGCTTCGTTGGGATAACCAGAGTATCCTTGCCATTGCGGAGAACTCTGGTGTCTTTCACGCTCGCACGAAGCACATTGCACTTGGGCATCACTTTGTGCGTGATGTGGTGGAGCGACACGTGATCTCCGTCATATGGGTTGGCACTGACATGCAGCGTGCTGACTTCTTGACGAAGGCACTAGCACGTGTGAAGTTTCTGGTGGCCATTTATACTGTTGGGCTTCGCCCCTTGCCTGAGAGTGGTTGAGTGTGGGATGTGTCTGTGGCTGTACCACGGCTGTTTCTACACTCGTTCTACTCATTTCAGTGCTGCACGTATATGAACATGTGTACCATCAGGTCATGGGAGTGTTGTGATTTGTGACGTTCGTGTCGACCTGTCCACTTTACTATGACCACTCTGCCGTGTCCATGCCCCTGTAGATCCCTGATACAGACTCAGATGGTACCGGTGCGTCGTCTGGTGGTGGACCACCAGCTTGGAGCTAACCGACGACCGTCCCAGAGCTCTGGACGATGCCAGGGACCTCTTACAGTTTTTCTGGAGCACGTACGAGTACATCGGTGGACTGGCGTGGGCCCGATTTACATGTTTTTGCATTGTGTGTCCACCGTTCGATGCCGGATACATGCATGTGACCAGTCGTAGCGCCCTGCTTGTGCTTTTGCACGTCTAGGTTTAGACGGCATATCGTTCTAACATGTCTACACTGAGTTACGGCCAAAACAGTGGTTTTTGGGCCGGTTTTAGGACAGATCGCGTTGTCGTGTGCGACACCCGCCATGCACCACGACGAGTACTTATGCCATGGACCTGTCATTTGTCATTCCTCTCTGCAAATGCTATTGAAGTATTATCACACTCAGACTTGTCTCTCCTAGCCAGACCCTTGACGTCGTGTGTACGGCCAATGACTGTTGTCGATGTCAGAAGGGACACTGGCGCCTAGTCAGCGGCTTTGTCGCAAAGAAGCTTGAACGCATCTTCTCAATTTGGTCATAATGCTTTAGTTACATTTACAAAAAACTCAAGATGCCTTCAACATTATTCGACATGCCCTAGGCTCTTTAACATTGGCAATGTGCGCATTTCTTGACTTGCCAGTTCCAGCCGCATTCACAATTTGAAATGATGGTATTGGTTAAGGAAGTGAACAGTTGAAACAAGGAACAGAGTGCCTGTGCATGGAGAATGTGAGGCAAAGTGTTGGCCAAGGGACCCCCTAGCAAGACATGCTTGCGTGATCAAGAGTGCCACCCAATGTTCTCTTCCTGTCCTGAGTTGTACGAGCACTTGCGTGAATGAGATAGCCCATACAGCAATGGAATCCAAATGGCCATCAAGTCATTGGTCCATAAAAGTGTTCGTGGCCACCTTAAAGCCTCAGCTGCAATCCTAGGGATGACCACATCAGCTCATCAACAAATGATCGTTTGTTCAGGCTAGCAGTTGCGATGGGGGTGGTGCTGGTGGCAGCATGTGCACATGACACAACACGACGTAACTTGGAACGGTACGGATCGGCACAATATGGCAGAGCACGACTCGACACAGTACGGCGCGGCACGGCACAACGCAGCATGACATGACAAGGAATGGTAGGGTATAGTACGACACGGCATCGCACGGCACAGCACGACACGACACGACACGACACGACACGACACGACACGACACGA
>SZWC01017071.1:0-12380 GCA_023375785.1 Penium margaritaceum
GTATATGTATATGTATATGTATATGTATATGTATATGTATATGTATATGTATATGTATATGTATATGTATATGTATATGTATATGTATATGTATATGTTTATGTATATGTATATGTACATGCACATGCATATGCATATGTATGTGTATATGTATATGTATATGTTTATGTGTATGTATATGTATATTTATATTTTATATGTACATGCGTATGTATATGCTTGTATATATGTATATTTATGTGTATTGTATGTTTATATGTATATGTATGTGTATGTGTATATGTTTATGTGTGTGTATGTACTTTTGTTGTCTTAGTGTGTAGTAGTGTTACATAAAACAATGCTATTCAAGTCATACAAAGTGTGATGGGACGTTTTTTTGCTTTCTTCTCATATGGTCTCACATCCTCCATATCTTCGTGGGGTTTGGTTGTGGCATTGCGACTGAGCGTGGTCGGGGATAGGGGGGGGGGGGGGTGTTTGTTGGTGTGTGGGGAAACAGCTTTGATGGTTTTGTAACGAACCGGAAGTGTAGGATGGTTGTTTAAGCTTTTTTCTTTGCGCTCACGGATCTGCTTCCCTCGGTTGAGGCTGACGAACGAGGACAAGACGAGGGACGTTTTAGTTCGTTTGGTGATGCCGCACTTTCGTATTATGACGCCCTCGCAGGCCATTGCCGACGTATTCTTCTGCAAACACAAAGCCGCGATATTTTTTAGAATGTTAGCGTCGAAGTAGCAGTTTTCCTTAGAATGGTGGTGACGGAAAACTAATCAAAACATGGGGGAGACCTAAAGGAAAGTTTCTGGAATGGGAGTGAGGTAGTTTTCCTTCTCAGAACTGGGGCGACTTTGACATGGTCGTGAAAAGCTTTGAGACATTTTGAGTTTAGCCGAGAGAATCGATCTTTTCCACACGCACCTCTTCGCGGCCACTGCCGAACGATTTCGATGCCCATATCGTCGGGGTCGCTAATTCACGGCAACGATCTTATCGGAGTGAATCACGCCCATCGGATGGATCTCTCGACGGTTCGCAAGTGCTGTCATTCACAAAGGGCACGGAGATAAGATCGCTGGATCCGATCTCCAACCTGCGGTTTCGATTGTTATACACTCCTCTGCTGTTGGCAACACTTTTCCCATGTTGCTCATCTTGCGAGGATGCAGGAGTCGTATCATCTCCGATCTACTCCTGAGATATTCCGAAAACTCAGGAGAATATTCTAGACGTCTCGCAATCATTACGCCAGTAGTACTAACACTGTTCAAAACCCGCGCACACACATGGCACAAACACGCTGCCGCTCTTCGACATCTGAAGGCCACGGCTGGGAATGGGTGAGTGGGAACATGATCGAAGGTCACCTACAATCCCACCCACCCACTTTCGTCGGACGACCTCCGTGGATGGATTTGGGTCAGGCGATTTGATGTGAGTGACAGCAGATTTATACGGGTTTTTTGGGTTACATGGGCCTCGGCTGGTAAACGCTGGAAGTCGTCGCCAACAACGACTTCCAGCAGAATCGGAACCTGCTCGACATCTTCCTCCCCAATTCTGTTGGGTTCCGCATTTGAGGCCTTGATGATTTAGTTTTAACTGATGTTTCCAGAATATTTTAAGACAGATTCCATCGCTTGGTGCCCATGGCTCGCAGTACATAAGACTGCAGGCACAGCTCATTTTTTTCCCTCTCCACGTTCCATTGCTCCAACCCAACTCCCCCCCCCCCCACTCCCCCCCTCTTCCCGCGTTTGGCTGTCGTGTCAGCTGAAACCTTTTCCCATTCCCAGACACCTGGGTCAATGGACCCGGCTGATAACGAAGGGGAGGAGTTACCCAAAGAGATTCTGCAGCAGCTTCTGGCGCTCGACATATTCATCTGCATGTATGTCGCGTTGCCCTACCTCAAACGCCAATACCTGACACGCCCTTTACAAGGCAGTGAATTCGTCGAAGAGCTTCTCTCCCGTGAAGCGAGTGCCCAGCGCGTCTACGACATTCTGGGCCTTGACCCTTGGCGGTTTGATAAAGTTTTCCAAGTTTTGCAGGCTGTCGGACTCCGGCGTACACGGTATGTGGCGCTCGAGGAGTCTGTGGCGATGTTTCAAAAGTTGGGTGGAAAGGGGCAGCGACGACTCACAGAGACCTTTCAACATTCGAAGGAGACAGTTGGTAGACATTTCGGCAGAGTAATGCATAGGGTCCTCGAGATTGCACCCACTGTAATTCACCTAGCTCCTGGTGATGGAGTTCCCAAGAAAATTGTTACCAGCTCAAGGTTTATGCCGTGGTTCAAGAACTGCGTGGGCGTGGTCGATGGCACCCACAGTCCTGCTTGGGTCCCGGAGGCACTACAGGGCCCTTACTAGAATAGAAAGGGGCAAAAAAGTCGGAATGTCTTCATTGCAGTCAACTTCGACGAGACCATAGCATGGTGCACGCTGGATGGGAAGGGAGTGCACACGATGCACCTGTGTACAGAAATGCGCGTGCAGATGGTTTCCATGTTCCAGAAGGGAAGTTCTTCCTCGCTCATGCCGGCTACCCGCTGTCCCTTGATCTGCTCACGCCATACCGGGGTGTCCGCTACCACTTGAGGGAGGATCGTATGAACAGGGAAGCCAACATCCCTGAGACTCCACAAGAGCTATTCAACATGCGGCATTCCTCATTACGTTTGACTATGGAGCCAGTCATCAGCCAGTTGAAGCAGACGTTCAAGATTCTAGCGGACATGGAGGGATACTCATTGGATTCCCAAGCAGACATCGTTGTGGCATGTTGTGTACTACACAACATCTTTACTGTCGCCTGTCCTGAAGAGGGAGGCTACATGGACAACTTTAGGCTAAACATGGATGTCGTTAAGGAGTGGCTCCCTGATGCCGATGACATGCTCAATGACGATGATGCTCTAGCAGATGCTGGAGCATTTCGTGACCGCCTAGCACGCGAGATGTATTTGGCTTATGTGACTGAGCGTGCTCCACGTGAGTAGGTCTTCTTTTGCATGGCTCTCATACTGTGCGCCTAGGATATTCCATTCTCAACATTAATGTTCAAACCTCTCATTGGCATCTCATTTGATGTGTCCATCTATGTTCAAAAAACTTGTCTTGCCCCATAAATTGTCATAAGAAATTGTCATACATTGTTGGCCTCTCATGCTATGTAACTATGCCAAAAAAGGATATGAGCACATTGTCCTTCTGTTGTGTGTGTTGCATATTGCAAACATCATCTTCATTGACATTTTCATTAAATCAAGTTGCATAGTGACAAAGTACATCTTCCCAATCAGCAAACGTGAGTTTAATCATCAATAGGCGCTGGGGTCAACAATCTACGGCCAGCTGCATAGCCTCTACTGTAAGCACGAGAGCATTCGAGGTTCACTCTTGCATCCCTGCACGCAGAGCATGCCCACCACTCCCTCACATTCACCATAATCAGACATACTTAAAACCCACAAAAGAACGGGAAAACCAAGTCCCGCTCGTGGATATGTAGTTCCATCGTGCCTGCACACACATACAAATGTGACAATTTTAGATTGTTTGTGACAGTGTGACAATGTGATAGTGTGATAGTGTGATAGTGTGATAGTGAGATAGTGTGACAGTGTGATAGTGTGATAGTGTGACATTGTGACAGTGTGATAGTGTGATAGTGTGATAGTGTGATAGTGTGATAGTGTGATAGTGTGATATTGTGATATTGATAGTGTGATAGTGTGACAGTGTGATAGTGTGATAATGTGATAGGGATAGTGTGATAGTGTGATAGTGTGATAGTGCGATAGTGTGATAGTGTGACAGTGTGATAGTGTGATAGTGTGATAGTGCGATACTGTGATAGCTTGATAGTGTGACAATGTGATAGTGTTATAGTGTGATAGTGTGATAGTGTGATAGTGTGATAGTGTGACAATGTGATAGTGTGATAGTGTGATAGTTTGATAGTGTGATAGTGTGACTGTGTGATAGTGTGACAGTGTGATAGTGTGATAGTGTGATAGTGTAATAGTGTGATAGTGTGACAGTGTGATAGTGTGATAGTGTGGTAGTGTGAACTGTGATAGTGTGATAGGGATAGTGTGACAGTGTGAAAGTCTAATAGTGTGTTAGTGTGAGAGTGATAGTGTGATAGTGTGATAGTGTGATCGTGTGATAGTGTGATAGTTTGATAGTGTGACCGTGTCATAGTGTAATAGTGTGATAGTGATATTGTGATAGTCTGATAGTGTGATAGTGTGATAATGTGATAGTGTGATAGTGTGACGGTGTGATAGTGTGACAGTGTGACAGTGAT
Source organism: Penium margaritaceum (assembly GCA_023375785.1). Taxonomy (NCBI): domain Eukaryota; kingdom Viridiplantae; phylum Streptophyta; class Zygnematophyceae; order Desmidiales; family Peniaceae; genus Penium; species Penium margaritaceum. The sequence goes on from SZWC01017071.1 coordinate 4,318, forward strand.
AGTGTGATAGTGTGATAGTGTGATAGTGTGACAATGTGATAGTGTGATAGTGTGACAATGTGATAGTGTGATAGCGATAGTGTGACAGTGTGATAGTGTGATAGTGTGATACTGTGATAGTGTGATAGCTTGATAGTGTGACAGTGTCATAGTGTGATGGTGTGATAGTGTGATAGTGATAGTGTGTCTGTGTAATAGTGTGATAGTGTGATAGTTTGATAGTGTGATAGCATGATAGTGTGACAGTGTGATAGTGTGATAGTGTGACAGTGTGACAGTAGTAATGTGACGGTGTGATAGTGTGATAGTGTGATAGTGTGATAGTGTGACAGTGTGATAGTGTGATAGTGTGACAGTGTGATAGTGTGATAGTGTGACAGTGTGATAGTGTGATAGTGTGATAGTGTGATCGTCTGACTGTGTGATAGTGTGATAGTGCGATAGTGTGATAGTTTGACAGTGTAACAGTGTGACAGTGTGACAATGTGATAGTGTGATGGTGTGACAGTGTGACAGTGTGACAGTGTGATAGTGTGATACTGTGATAGTGTGATAGTGTGACACTGTGATAGTGTGACAGTGTGATAGTGGGATAGTGTGATTGTTTGATAGTGTGACAGTGTGATAGCGTGATAGTGTGATAGTGCGATACTGTGATAGCTTGATAGTGTGACAATGTGATAGTGTTATAGTGTGATAGTGTGATAGTGTGATAGTGTGACAGTGTGATTGTTTGACAGTGTGATAATGTGACAATGTGACAGTGATAGTGTAATAGTGTGATAGTGTGACAGTGTGATACTGTGACAGTGTGCTAGTGTGACAGTGTGACAGTGTGATAGTGTGACAGTGTTACAATGTGATAGTGTAATAGTGTGATAGTGTGAGAGTGTTATAGTGTGACTGTCATAGTGTGATAGTGTGATAGTGTGAAAGTGTGGTAGTGTGATAGTGTGATAATGTGATAATGTGATATTATGACAGTGTGGTAGTGTGATAGTGTGACAGTGGGACAATGTGACAGTGTGTCAGTGTGACCGTGTGATAGTGTGACAGTGTAACAATGTGACAAAATGAAAAAGTGACCCAATGATGTTTTGACCAAGTGGCAATGTGAAAAACTCGCAAATCAACAAAATGACAACGGAAGAAAGTGGCAATTTCACAAAAGGACAAAGTGACATAATGACAATGGCCAAAACTGGCATTGTGACAAAACAACAATGTGACAAAGTGACAATGTAACAAATCGCCAATGTTGTAAGTTGTCTATTCATACCTTTATCCGGCCCACTTCTCCTGAGTGAGGACGTCAGCGCCACAAAACCATTGTGCACTTGGTGGGTCCTTGCTAATGAGCTGCATAATCTTAGCCTTCTTCTCAGGTGTGACGTCGAGGTCTCCGATTATCTCCCGGGCTTTGGCCATCCACTTCGCTGTGTCCGGGCCAGCCATACGATCTAGACTATAGGCAAGCTTAAGAGCATCCTGAGCAAGACTACGTCCAACACTAAAGCCGGACTGGCCACGTCCTAGAGTAATGCCAATATCGTCCTCTAGGACTTGGCGTACTCTAGGGCTAAAATCCGGACGGCCCCCCGCTGCTTGAGCCCCTGACCGGGCCCTTTGTCCTCCAACCTGCGGGCCGCCTTCAGCATGTACACCGGGATCGGCTTCAGGTGCACCGACGGCTGCCTTCCACCGCGTCAGGCGTTGGAGGATCCGGTGGCTCATGGAGGTGACAGTCAGCGACGATTGGGGTTGACAGAGGCAGGCTCTCGCGTCCCAACAAACGCTGAACCCTCGATTGGAGTTCAGCGGCCGTGTGGCTGCCAACGGGTGTATGCCGCATGCTTCCCTCTTCGTCGGTCAGTCATCAAGCACGGGGATGTCCATGAACCCTACTGAGGGTCTTATTTGCTAGTACATGGCTTTTGTCGCTCGTGTTTGTTCATGTGCATGGGTAGGACATTCCCAACCAACTGAATTTATCTACAAAGGGTTAAGAACACATGAAACACGTGCAAACATCGATGTGCCAACAATCCCAGCCGCACCGCGAGAAACCAACGCCAACAACGACTTCCAGCGTTTACCAGCCGCGACCATAGTAACCCTATTGTTTTCGCATTGTGTGACCAAATTGGGAATATCTTGAATACTGTCAAAGCCCAACCTGAGTCAACTGTACTTCCAGAAAATTAGACCCAGTTTGGATGATGAGATGTAATTATTGGAATATTTTCGACAGGGGCAGACAGGATTTTTCGCGGACACCGATGGACTCGAACTACCGGAAAGTGGGTGGCATCGACATGTTTCACCCACTTTCCGGGTTAGAAATTTCTCGGCTCCGTCGCCGCTGATGTCAGCAAGTATGTGAGTCTCGATCATGTTCCCGCTCACCCATTCCCAGCCGTGGCCGAAACAATCCGACGCCGACAACGATGATATCTTACCTTGCGCAACCTTTTTTTGTGGTGCGGCTCGCGTGTTTGTTTGGCTCAGTAATTCGGCGAAATTCACTCTTGTGTGCACTCTTTTTCTATGACATTCCTTTTTTCTCGCAAGTTAATCGGTGGCAAATCCTACAACAGTTGAGACGCCGGTCACTCTGACAGTGGTTGTCTTCTACCCTCACGCGGAGACACGCGTCGTTTACCCTCACGCGGAACCTTTACCTGTGGACGCCACGCACTAGCACTCGGACACACGCAGCCACTGTTCCAATTTCGCAAGCACAGAAAAAGTGGAGAGTGTCTGACGTATCGTGAACCGCATTCAGGCGCACGCAGCCACTGCCCCACCTCAGCAAGCACAGAAGCACAACAGCCGCCACGTAACCAGCACAGAAGCAGCGACAATCACAGTTTCGCAAACACAGAATCACCACGACAGCTGCAACCACCATGCATCACCATAACCGCAGTCTTCAGTGGTGCTGAAACGCTGCCTCGCAGCGGCCAACAGGGGCGGGAACGACAACAGCAGCAGCAGCAGCAGCAGCAGCAGCAGCAGAAGCAGCAGCAGCAGGAGCAATAGCAGAAGACGCAGCAGTAGCTGCAGGAGCAGCAGCAGCAGCAGTAGCAGCAGCAGCAGAAGCAGAACCTGGAGCATCAGGAGCAGCAGCAGCAGAAGCAGTAGCTGCAGCGGCAGCAGCAACAGCAGCAGCAGCAGCAGCAGCAGCAGCAGCAACAGCAGCAGCAGCAGCAGGAGGAGGAGGAGGAGGCGGACAAGCAGCACCAGCACCAGGAAAAGAAACAGCAGCGGCAACTACAGCAGCACCGGCAGCAGCAGCAGCAACGGCAGCAACAGCAGTGGCAGGAACAGCAGGGGCAGCAGCGGCAGCAGCAGCAGCAGCAGCAGGAGGAGGAGGAGGAGGCGGACGAGCAGCACCAGCACCAGGAAAAGAAACAGCAGCGGCAACTACAGCAGCACCGGCAGCAGCAGCAGCAGCAGGAGGAGGAGGAGGAGGCGGACGAGCAGCACCAGCACCAGGAAAAGAAACAGCAGCGGCAACTACAGCAGCACCGGCAGCAGCAGCAGCAGCAGGAGGAGGAGGAGGAGGCGGACGAGCAGCACCAGCACCAGGAAAAGAAACAGCAGCGGCAACTACAGCAGCACCGGCAGCAGCAGCAGCAGCAGGAGGAGGAGGAGGAGGCGGACGAGCAGCACCAGCACCAGGAAAAGAAACAGCAGCGGCAACTACAGCAGCACCGGCAGCAGCAGCAGCAGCAGGAGGAGGAGGAGGAGGCGGACGAGCAGCACCAGCACCAGGAAAAGAAACAGCAGCGGCAACTACAGCAGCACCGGCAGCAGCAGCAGCAGCAGGAGGAGGAGGAGGAGGCGGACGAGCAGCACCAGCACCAGGAAAAGAAACAGCAGCGGCAACTACAGCAGCACCGGCAGCAGCAGCAGCAGCAGGAGGAGCAGCAGCAGCAGCAACTGAAACAGCAGCGGCAGAAGCAGCCGAAGGAGCAGCCGCAGCAGCCGCAGCAGTCGCAGCAGCAGCAGCAGCAGCAGCAGCAGCAGCAGCAGCAGCAGCAGCAGCAGCAGCAGCAGCAGGAGCAGCAGCAGCAGCAGCAGCAGCAGCAGCAGCAGCAGCAGCAGCAGCAGCAACATCAGCAGGAACAACAGCAGATGGCGCAGCAGCACCAGGAGCAGCATCGGCGGCGGGAGCAGCAGCAGCAGCAGCAGCAGCAGCAGCAGCAACAGCAGCAGCAGCAGCAGCGGCATTCGGGTTGTAGTTGCAGCTTCTCTACAGCGGAAGAATGCGTGCCTAGCTCTTTCATCTTAATGACATCTGACAGGAGACAAAGGCAGGCGCCGCTGCTGCCTGTGCTAGCTGTAGTGGCGTTCATGGTGGTGGGGATGCCTTTGGCGGGCTCATGGCAGCTGTGCGATGCACAAGTGGTGGTGAGACCGAGCGATGGTCAGTGGCGGTAGACGGTGGCAACTGCTCTTGTTACAGAGATGGTGGTGGTGTTTGAAGTTGTTGGTGATGGTGGTAATGGTAACGATGATGGGGGTGGTGATGGTGATGTTGATGCTGATTGTGGTAGTCGTAAAGTTGGTCATGGTGATGGTGGTGGTGCTGATGATGATGTTTCTCTCTGCCGTGATGGTGGTGCTGATGGCTGCGGTGATGGTGGTGCTGATGGTTGCAGTGATGGTGGTGCTAATGGTTGCGGCGATGGTGATGGTGGTGGTGTTGGGATGGAGATGAGTATGGGGATGTGGACTAGGCTTGGGATGAGGGTGGGAGGAATGCGACTTGAAGCGCATTTTGATGATGGAGGTAATGAGTATGACGATGGTGGTGGGTATGGCATAGGATGCAAATGGGCTCGGCGATGGGATGGTGATGAGGATGAGGAAGTTTGTGGGAATGGGAATGGTGGTGGATTGAGGGTTGGCAAGTCTATGCTGATAGCGACAGGGATAGCCATGGGGATTGCTTGTCCCACAGGAAGGTGGGAGTAGGGTTGAAAATAGGGATGGTGAGGCCTTTTCGAGGTCATGGCCATGGAGGCGGTGTTGGTGATGATGGTGTGATGATCATGATGGTCATGGGGGTGGCTTTGCACTGTTTGATTCATCGGGGTTGCCGACAATGATGACTCCCTTGGTGCCTGTCACAATGTGGACTAGCTGTAGGGCGTAATGTGAGTGTGGCAGTGGCTCCGCGTTTGCTTGCCAGTATCGGAGGATAGTCACACAAGGCAGCTCAGCTGTCTGGTGCAACAATGAGCGGAACTGCACTGAGCAGTTAGCAAGACCAGTTGACCTCGCTGCAATGACCTCGGCAATCTACTGCTATGCCAGTGGTGACAAGAACCATCTGTGCGAGAGCAACGGCAGCAGGGGCCGTTCATGGCAATGAGCATGGGAACAATGGTCATCTATCGCGGCAATTGTGGCGACCGCCACAACTGCCGCGATGGTGTACAGTGGATGCCATCGTGAAACTTGGACACGATGGTGTCATGTGGGACAGCAATCGCGGCACTGCTGCCTACCGCAATGATGGCAATGGTGCCAAAGGTAACGATGGCATGCGTGCCTACGGCATAGACAATCATAGTGCCTAAGTCTGAGGCATTAAAGTCTGGTGCATGATGGGCTGAGCTTCAACGTGTCGTGATGTGTTGACACTCACGATGTGAGCCTCCAATGTGAACCTCCGATCCGAGCCTCAGATGTGAGCCTCCGTTGTGAGCCTCCGTTGTGAGCCTCCAATGTGAGCCTCCGTTGTGAGCCTCCGATGTTAGCTGGGCAGCTTGCGCTACTATGTGTTGTGATGCGATGTGGTTCGACTCAATGGAAGGCTTGTGGCAGCGTGTGGTGCATTGCGATGCCATGCATTGCAAAGCGATGCTGTGCGATGCAATGCCATGGGATGCAATGCGACGCAGGGCGTGTGCTAGAGGAGTTAGCACGGTGGTGGAATCTGACGAAGCCTGCATGGAAGGAGGGCAGCAACTGCACTCAGCTCACGCCCAACTTCTTCTGTAACAGTGTTGGCGCAGTCACACGCCTGTGAGTGCACCGGAATCCGTTCCTTCTTGAAAGGAAACAGGGTCAAACACTCATGTGAGTGAATGGTTTGTGGCTACTGCTGGCTCTGTCACGCACCCCAGACCACTTGCAAGGCTGTGGGGTGCTGGTCTGGGGACTCCAGCCCCCCTTGTTGCTGTTGCGTGCCTGTGCTCATGCACTGGCGGGCAGGCGGGCGGTTAGGCGGATGGTTGCGTGGGCGGGCGGGCAGGTGGGTGGGTGTGTGGGTGGATGGGTGGGTGGATGGGTGCGTGGGTGGGCGGGCAGGTGGGAGGGTGTGTGGGCGGATGGGTGCGTGGGCGAGAGGGCAGGTGGGTGGGTGGGTTGGTGGGCGGATGCGGGTCGGCAGGTGTGCAGGGTGTGGCTGCATGTGCACTGGTGTGTGTTGGAATGAGGAGCAGTGGGGGAAGGGGGGAGTGTGTGTGCCTGTGCATACGCGTGCTGGTTTGCGCAAAAAATCATGTGGCCAGCCAGCCATGCAGGAGGGCGGGAGGTAGGTAGGAAGGCACAAAAGCAGGAGGAGGACGGGCCAGCCGACGGGCAGAAAGGCGGGAGAGTGCTTAAGGAGGAGAGTGGGTGGGTAGGAAGATAAAGGAGATAGGGGCGGCAAGAAACACACGGGTTGGGGTCCGATGGGATGCACCAGACCACCCTCACCTCCCTCCCCTCCCCGTGGGGATGGTCTGCGGCGGAGCAGAAGCTTGGGCCAACTCTGGGGTGCGGCCTGGGTTGAGTACGGGGCTGCCAGTGGGCCCACTTGCTCTTGAAAGCAGGGTCTGTCTTGGACAGATTCGTGGGCGCTGGCACACACGCAGTTAGCTCGGTTGCAGGGTGGGGACGCGGGCCTGCGTGCCAGGCGGGTAAATGGGCGGGAGATGCATTTGGTCAGTGGCAAGGCATGCAGGTGCAGGCGGGCAAGTGGATGGAGGAGCATGTGGGCCCGGCCTGTGGCAAACCGAGAGGGAGGTCTTGCACACGGGCAAGCTGTTTGGGGCAAGCAGGAAGTGGTCGCTGGTGGGGGGAGGGAAGGGAAGGGGGGGGAGGGGGGGATGGAGATAAAATGGAGCCAAGTTTAGAACAACCCTCTCTCCACACCATCCTCTTGCGGTGGAGAGAGGGTGGTTGGTTTCTGGCTAGCAAGCCCCCAGGGCGGGAAGTTCTGTGGGGGGGGGGGAGGGTACAGGTGTGAGCGGGTAGGCACGGGACGGATGCATGTGTGCGGGCATGGACAGGTGGGTGCGAACAGGTGGGCTGCTCTGTGTCGGTGGGCGAGGGTGGGCAGAGACGTGGTGTAGGTTAGCGAGCAGGTTAAGGGGTAATTGGGTGGACGGGTGGGTGGATTGTAGATTCTTCCTTGCTGGGGTGGGCTTGCATGCTCCAACAACTCTGCATAAAGCTCCAAATGCAGTGTTCTGTGCTGTTTGTCTCGGTGTTCCGTGCCATGTGTCGCTAATCCGTTGTCCTCTTGTGCGGGCTAAAAACGCTCCTCCCTCTCAGCATCCCCCCGTGATCGTCAACCTGCCGTCGGATGTACATCCGGCCTTCACGCTAAGCAATGAATTTACGAACGTTCGGTGCGCTTTTTGCCTTTCTCTCTATGTGCAGGTCACTTTCGCTCATGCCTCTGAGCCGTAGCATCCCTGCCGTGGTCGCCAACCTGTCGTCCTTACAGAGCGCGTGAGTGAATCCAACGACCTGCAGCATTGCACACCACAATGTTTGGGGACATACAAATCGTAGTTGTACCAGTAGCTGTAGCCACAGCTGTTGGCCGTCTGCATGATTTTCACGGGTGATTATGCACTTCATCAACTGATCATCGAACGGCATGATGCTTCCGTGGGCAATCTTTCTTCTTCCATTGCCTCATGACCAAACAACAGCACTGCGACGTTTGAACGAGGGAAGCATGAAAGGATATGCCTCTCATTTGCAGGGCTTGGAGGACACCATTGTACCTCAGACGTCATCGCTGCGATGTTTGAATGTGCAAAGCGCGCCTAGGG